>KZ308340.1:515386-550452 GCA_000376725.2 Ladona fulva | reverse complement strand
TTTTTTAACCAAATGAATGACCTTGGGGACTTATAATAATTTTTAAAATTAAGAGAAGAGGATATGAAAAAATAAGGAAATTTTTCCAGAACCTTTCCAGAATATTCCCTTTTATTTCTGGGAAACTCTTTAACTGGAAACGAAACTTTTCATTGTTTACAATTTTTTCAAGCAGCTTTGGCTTCGAAGAGTTGAAGCAGCACTAAAGGATTAAATTGAAAGAAAGGGTTGAAAGAGTATTTAAGTGTTAATGTGGCATCAAAGCTTTAAAACAAATTTTCTGGAAATTCTAGAATACTCTGGAAACTTTACAATTCCTTCCAGTACATTTCTCATTCCAACATAATCAAAATTTAACTGACAATCATGAACATATCAAATAATAGACTTAAATAATTCCAGAATAATAACAAAAAAATTGCAAAATGAGAACAAGAATTAAACTACCAAGCAATGGTGAAGAATTGATAAATTAGTTTCAAAGAATATCACAAGCAATGCATAGTGTGAACATGAAAATAATTGCTATTATGATTAAAGTTAATTAGCCATAGGGATGAGTACTCGGAAATGGCATGGGCTTTAAATAAATTGTAAATCATGAGGTAAATCAAGCTAAATTTAAATATTATCATGCTCACAAAAACAGGTATAATTTAATGTTCAAATCTTAAATAGGGACATCTAGAAAAATGCATTTTAAAGAGGAACATGAAAGGATTGTTTTGGAACTGCAGTATTCCTATCACAAAGAGTACTTGATTTGATTAAAATATGGAACATATATTGAACCAAGAAATATAAAGGACTTGAAAACTTTGTGTCCTNCTGTACAAAAACAGTAATCAGATCATCAATCATCTTAAATTTATAAATTCAAGGAATTTCTTAATATTTGAGCACAGGCTGATTTCATCATACAGAGTAATACCTCTGGAAAGGCTGCACATTTAGCTACAAACAACTAGAAACACTACAGATTTCCAAACCCTCTGATTTTCTAAACTTCTGAAGTAAACCAAGTGATTGTGATTTCAAGTACCTTGAGGGTTGAATTCACCACTAATAAAAGAAAATGAAAGTAAATCCATGTTTTTGAACTATGAAGGAAAGTGGAAAGAAGGAAAGAACTAAACTAAAACTTGGAATGAGCTCTTCATATTTCTATTCCCTATTCAAACAACTTGAACAAATGCATTACTACAGATAAGGTGCATTCAAATTATTGAAGGGAGGATCCAAGCAATGGCAAATGAATTTGTCTGAATTAGCATTATCAGAATTATTTCATTTTGAAGTTCATAAAATTGAGATTTTACTGCATTAATCAAACATTAACTAAGAAATTGGGGAAAGCTTCTTCTATCTGAGAAAAATATAGAAAATATTATACTCCATGGCGCACAGAAATAATGCAAATTTTCCAAAGCATATTCCACATTCAAAAAGATTTTCTAAAGCCATAAAACAAAACACACGAACATCCATCTCTATATCAAAATGGCTCATGATACTTAGTGACTATTGATTGCAGATAACAATTTAGCTTCCTTTCATTTCAAACAAAAATTGACAGATATTAGAATTCTCTCCAGAATTCATTCCTATTTAACTTTCTCTATCAGCAGAGCTAACTGAATTAGTGATTCTTGACAGGAAATAACTCTCAAAAACTTTAAAAATCTATAACCCTGAAGTGTATCAATAGTAATATCATGCTAAAATATCTGAATACTTCTTGATGCCCCATATTTGATTTGAAATCTTTGTTGATACTATTCTAATATGACCATCCACTCTATTGAAATTGGTCTTTAAATTTAAGTTATCAAAGTGACTGCATTATTGCCTATTGAGATCACAATGTGGTTTGTACAGTTAGATTGTAATGTAATTGAATATTTTAAACCTCAAATTGAATGATTTGATGGATTTCAGAGATTGATAACAAACAAAAGAACTCATTTCTACTCTAAAATCACATATTTCCAAAAAAATTATACATGAAAGTAATTAACATTGTAATATTAAATGAGATTTTTTTATTACATTTAGCATTAAATAGATGGGATAACAATAGTTGAGGAACTCTTTTCTACTCTACCACTATGGAATATAATCTTCCATGTGCCAAGGAAATAAATCTTATAAACGTATCTCATTGCTTCTAAAAGCCTTTTCCTTAAAAAAAAGTTAATCCGATCTCTGCTTCAAATTCCATGCATAAAAATATCAATGAGAAAAATTATAAAGATTCCTTGTTATTAATTTTTATAAATAATAAAAGCGCCAATTGCAATTGGAATATCACAATAAAAGTTGTAACTCATTGCGGAAGGAAAGAGGCATCTGGAGATCATTTATTAATGTAAAAAGGTACCTAATGCTTCAGAAACATACCAATGGATGTTTTTTTAAAGTTAAATTCATCGAGGAATTTAAATAATAATGAAAAAATCTAACAGAAGAGCACTTTTTCATAGCTTATCTTACTTTGGCAATGAATGTTTTATGGCTTAGAAATACTTGCATTGTCATCAAAAACAGTCTCTGAAAATATGAAGAGAAACTGATGGACAAGCCAAAATAAGCTTTCAAAGATGAAATTCAAACCCTATAAATTTTCCAAACCTAGAAAACAAAAAATTACACAAAGCAAAAGTTGTAGCAGGAAAATCAACTTGCAGGATAACATTGAAGAGTACATTTCTTTTTGAGATTTTGGAATATGATTCTGATCATATGATCTAGAATTTTATATAATTTGTATGTTATTTAATTCACTTAATTTGCTCTATTCCGAATTGTTTTACTAATACTGAAATATACTTGCCAAGTTCAAAATGTCAACATTGAAAAAAGAAATGTGTTATACAACAGAAATAATCTGATTCATCTGATAAAATTAACGGTTATACTCCAATAATGTCATATTTTAGCCTGGTCAATTCTGTTACCCTATCACTGACTAAAAACCAATGCACTTTCATAGAACTCGTTTGAATTATCACAAAAATATTGAAATTACAATTAAAATGTTGCTCTGCTTTCATAATGTACAAATAAATTCTATTCTCAGCAGATACTGAATGAATATGACAATGTTTATGATGAAATGGTCAACAGAAAACACCAAACTTATTCCATGCTAGTCCACCAGTTCCTCAAAAAAAATTTCAAATTTAGATAATAGCATTGGGAATCACAGATGAATTGTTAGTGATAAATATTTCGGAATAACTAGTTTTTTAACATACTTTAATTTATAGCTAAACTAAAAATGCTTATATAATAAGCACAAAGATAAAGTATGTAAAGTAATTCTTGCAACTTTGAGTTGGTGCTCTAATCAGGAGCAACCATGTTTTGTTTAATCCCTCAGGATGTGATGTTACTGTAAATACACAACAACAGTAATGTGACATGTCCTTTTAATGTGTAATTTCATCAATGGTTACTGGAAGGGCATTTTAATTTAAAAGGACATAAATTACTGAATAAACAAAGGAATTAAGAATAAAAATCAATAGATCACAAGTTCCTCAATAGAAATTCTCAAATAACATTCATACTTCATTTGATCAACTCATAACATCACACAGCTATTTCATTCCTAACTGATTGTATATTCTCAAAATGTGATGTCTAACAGCATTGTATTTTATAAATTTATCTCCAATCATTACTGAAAGTTGCTGTAAATGATTCCCTCTGTATTTTAAAATTAACAACTACTTTTAAAAACCGTTCAAACAAATTGATTCACTTATTTCCGAAACGGAATAAAATAAGAAACCTGAAATCAACTTGAATATGTAGAACAGTAAAAAATATAAATGATAACTCAGAAAATTAAGGGCTTACATTTGAAGACCATTTTCCTTCCTTGGAGATGCTGTCAGGGCTGAGAACAAATCCATTGCAGAAACTTCCCTTTCTTCTTTTCTACACAGCCATAACAGCACGGATGAGATGTTAAATTACATCAGCAATGTTACACCAAACTCGACAATTTAAACAGGGTTCACTGAATAACATTTAAAGTAAATCGTTTTATAAATATGGGAGCTTTAACCCTATGCAGCAAATAATTTCATCTTGTTGCCTAATAACAACTCTTTAAAACTCGGTTTTTGAAAAAACTACTCAGGTTTCTTCCATATTCCAGCTGATGAACTCCGTGGCAGCCTTGAGAAGTACTTTTTCAGTAGCCATACAGGTAATACTGTAACAGAAATATTTATTAATGACATTATTATTAATGTTGGGTTACTCACGTTTCATAGTTACTTAAAAATGATCAAAGCTCGAGTAATTCATCCAAATTAAATAAATCTCCAAAAGATTTCACATTATCACAAACATCGCCATGATAGTTTATTCAATGCAAAATTATCTCGATGGTAATTTGTCTCTATAAAGACATAATTTTAAAACTACAGTACAATCTTATAGACGAAACGATTATCACTTAATTGCGTAATTTAATCACCTGCTCTGCGTAACTTTCAATTAACTTAAATTCCTTAGACATACAATGCATTTCTCAAACACATGACATTAAGCTTGCTTAGAGAAAATAACAACCACGGCAGAAACTGCTGAGCACAATGTGTAAAAATTTCATTACAAGTTAGTCGAGCACATTACCTGGTAATCAAACGCAGATATTTTCATATTACTCGATAAATACATCTCTGTTATCTCCATTCAAATAAAATCACATTACTACTCACTTTTGTTTGTAGTTCCCACTGCAGATAGCGTAGATCGCGTGCTTTCTGTAAAGGGAAAACTAATGGCGGCGTGCAAGTGTGTATTCAACGTGAGTCTTAGGTTTGGAAGAAAAGCTTTATTTCGTTCTCAACTTATCAACATTAATAGCTTAGGACCTCAAAGATGTAGTCTCGTCACAAACGTAGCTAGCACAAGAACTCTTCCAGTGAGATTGCCGTTTAGATGGTATAGTACCTCTAAAGTTCAAGCCGGTTCTTCCAGCGTTCAAGGACTAGCCGATGAAATTCTGAAAAAACATGTCAGTGAACCTCCGAATAAAGAGTCAGCTGGCGCTGACGACGATTCTGAAGAAGATAGAAAGAAACGTGAAGCCTCATGGAAAGCTATAAAATACACTTTTCTCGTTTTTGGTGTTAGTTTCAGTGCGATTGGAATTTACATGCTCGTGGAATGGGGTAATGAATTTATTTGAACTACCATACCATATTAGACCAGAGATTGTAAACTTTGTTTTCTTTAAGTAAAATTTTGAAAGCCATTCCTTAATCTAAACAGGTGCCCCTAGAAGGGACGAGAATGGCGAAATCGTTGAAGACGAATTTAGTCACATGCCTCTACCACAGCAGTATTTCTTGAGAATGCTTCAGGAGATTAATTATTATAAGAAGGTAAAGTGATAAGACTGAAATCACTTTCGATTAGATGTTACGAAGACTTCATTGTTTTTGTGGGAATCTAATTGCAGATAATACGAGATCCATCGCGCGACAAACTTTTGCCCGATCCTTTGGAGGAACCGTATTATCAGCCTCCATATACACTTGTTTTGGAAATGACAGGACTCTTGGTTCACCCTGACTGGACTGTGAGTAGCTTTTGGTTTTCGTTGTATCTTAGTTGCAAGAGAAAACTTAACATTAACTTCTCATTCTGCAGTATCAAACAGGTTGGAGGTTCAAAAAAAGACCCGGTGTCGATTTCTTCCTGTCTCAAGTTGGTCCTCCTCTTTTTGAAGTAGTTATTTACACAGCTGAACTCGGCTTTGTAAGTTAACTTTACAAATGATTAACGCTGATAATTAGGGTAAAATTTTTTAGAACTCATTCCATGTTATAATCGATTTCTTTCAGACTGCATTCCCAATTCTAGATGCATTAGATCCGAACGGGTATATTGCTTACAGACTGGTAAGAGATGCTACCCGTTATGTTGATGGTCAACACATAAAAGACCTCGACTGTCTAAATAGAGACCTTGACAAGGTGAGTGAAATTACTGTTATCGACCTTATAGAACAGTCGGATAGGTGACATTTTTAATCAGCAGTAGCACATTTTAGATCGAGTTTATCGCATTCCTCAAATTAAGTATTGCCATCGCAAGTTGAAGTATTGACATGATAATCAATGTGTAATTAACTGATGATATTTATCATCATCAAAGGAGGGAACTGCAATGAATGCAAAAATGATTGTTGGATGATCTGCGTAAACCCTTGGGTTTCATCATTTTAAAGTTTGTTAATGTAATATTTTTTATGGCCTTAGTAGTTGATAATTTTACAATTATGAATTCTCTCTCCAGGTTATTGTTGTCGACTGTAATCCTAATTCTGTGAAATTGCATCCAAGAAATGCTATAGTTTTACCCAAGTGGTCAGGCAATGATGATGACCGAACTCTCCTTGACTTGGCATTTTTCCTGAGAAGTGAGTGATTTATATTGGTAGATTTTATTCAGAAATATTACAGGTAGTACATGCTGTTACAGTGAAATAGAGGGATTATGACCTCTACAAAAGAGAACATTTTAGAGTTGCTTTCTGTTCTGATACATAGAGAGCATCAATCGCTTTTGCTGAACCAATTACAGTGATATTTATTTAATTCCTTTCCAGCTATTGCAACCTCTGAGATAGCTGATGTTAGAGAGGTTTTGGATTTCTATCGTCAGTATGATAACCCTCTTGAAGCCTTTAAGGAGAATCAAATAAAATATCAGGTAATGGAATGTAAAATTCACAAGTAACAACTTGCATGTTTTAAAAGGATTGATTTTACGTAATTGCAACTTCAGTTGTAGGCTAAAACTTTTTTGGTAATTTAAAATGCATATCCTTTTTTAGGAACATACTGTTAAAAGTTAAAAGCAAACTCTATCAATACTACTGTTTAAAATTGATATAGGTTTTCCAGACTGTTGAAATTACAGAGATCAAAGAGCCTAATCGAGCTGCTGCTTAAAATGGCAATTATCAAATTTTGCTTCAGTTAATAAATCAGCTCAATTATATCTTTATTTATATTCTCAAATTTATTTCTGTTCTTGTGTATCTTTTTTTACAACATCAGGTTGGATTCAAATATGGCAGTGATAAATCTTTTGTTGTTCTGGATCAATAATTTTAATAAATCACAAAATTGAATGGTTCCTTTACGTTAGAGGTTGCCCCTTACCTTTGCAATATTTTATTATACTACTATAATCTCAGAATTGCTTTCTGTCCAAACTTCAGGCTCACTGTGCCTCTGGCAGCACAAATTCCCACATTTTATCCTCTAATTCCCATATTTTATTTTATGACGGTAAGCATTTCATCCTCTCACTTTCTATGTTATCCTTCATCTTTGTAGATTTAACTTACATGGCATTCTCACATTACAGTGTTTTGCTTTGTACCTCTGTAAACTTCTCTTAATGTAGTGGTTAGGGAATTACTTTCAATGGATGAATGTCAAACTAGATATTTTTAATGATGATAATAATAATAATATAACATCTCCCCCAGTTATAATCTGAGTACGTTCTGGCTCTAGATTCACAATTATCAAGCCATTATTAATATATTCTTATCAGAATAGCAATTCTTTTTGGATAAGACCCCCTCTGCTGAGTATTATCTCCCTAATTCTTTACAGTACCATGTAAAAATAGAAGTAATTCTCATTCTCTTCTGCCTCCATCTTTTAACGTTGCTTACTTACCATCAGGAAGTTATTTAAGCTATTTCTGTGATGATAAATCATCATCATACTTTTTACAGTCTACCTATGGAGTGAAAATAGTATTTTCTTTCCAATTTTTTATCATGATAATTATTACGTTCAATCTACTTCTGTGATAATTATAATCTACTTATCATTTACCACTATAAGAAAATATATAAAATATTATATATATTAAATGTAACAGACCAACTCTACTTTTAAGAATACTGGTCCCATATTCTCCATCACTTAGGATCATGATAGCTGTAAGTAGATTATTTGCTAGTTATGGTATCCAGCGGTTGTTTTCTTTTTACAAAATACCTAAAATAGTTGCTAAAGATACTAGCTTTATCATTATTTCACCCTCTCCATGACTCAGGAGCAGCAGGAAGAACTGCAGAAGCAACAGAAGCAGCAGCAGCAAAGTAGAAGCTCTCTCACTGGCAGTTGGACTCCAAGTTTTCTTCGGAAGTCGTGAAATAGTGTAAAAGTGTTACTCAGATAAAAGATACGAGAGAGAGGAGTTGGAAGTCTGCTTGGATACGCATCACCGCATTTGTTGTACAAAATGTGGACTGGTCTAGTTTGAAAAAAATGCCTCTTCCAGCAGGAGAGAAATATTACGATGAATATTCTTTTTGTTTTTCAGTGTGTATGTAGACATTTTATAGAAATTTGTTCACCAAATGTACGATGACACTAAGGCAAATAAAAGTCCGGTGTATCAAGTCTTGGGGAACTAATACAGTATCCTACCCCATTTTAATTCATCTTTTCCTAAACAAATATCAGATACAAAAAGCCACTTCAAATATGGATAGAAGATTAAATAAATGAGATATGTAAAGAATATCTTTCAATGTTCACTTTCCACAATATCAACAACTTTCAATAAATAATACTTGGAGTGTGAAAACTGGAAGATGATATCTTTATCTTGCTTTATACATAGAGTCAAACCAGTTTATGCGTAGTCGTCATCATCATATTCATTGTAGTACTCATCGTCTTCTCCACGATGCTGGCTGAGAAGCTGAGCTACTGAAAGCTCACCATGATCATGATCATGGTCTTCTTCTTCCTCCTCCTCCAACTCTTCAACTTCTTCTACAAAAATAGAAGAGAAAATTTGATTAAATATCATATTAACATGCACTCTACCTAGGGTTGCCAAGTCTCCCATTTTCATCTGGAGACTCCTGGAATCGGAGAATAATTTTCAAAATCTCCCGCCTCCCATACTGAGGGGTTTTTCCTCCCACTTTTACTCGACCTAGCAGTCTCATTTGAATAGTAACCCAAAAATTGTAATGACACCTATCACAGGTTGCTAGTTTTAAAGAGGGTTTAAGGGTGTTACATTGTGCCACTTTTTAAGGAAATAAACTTTACAGTAACCACACTTCCTTTCTGTTTGAATCCAGGATTAATAACTAGAGAGATACTGAAGGGAAACCATTTAGTTCCTCGAAGTGCTCATTGTCAATGTAAGTGCTCCTCACATTTATGATCAGTTAAAATAGATAAATAGTATTTACAGAGTATTATAGTATTAAAAAAATTAATCTCCATATATTGAAGACAAAATTTTATCCTAGATAAATAATTGTGATTAAATTTCAGCATTTTTGTTTTAAAAACTGCAAATAATAAACTTGATGGATATTATACATGCTTATTTTGTTGTGTGTGTACCTTTACTTCAACAATCTCCGTATTGTGATGTAAATTATTAACCCATCTTTACACAAAGATAAATGGAATTTTCCAGGAGTGCTATTTACATGATTCTGTTCAGAAAATCTTGTTAAGTCATCTGAAATTATATTTATTTAAGTAGAGCAAATTCAAGTATGATCCAATTGCACATTTATGCTGTTCATCATTGAGGAATAGACATTTTACGGTATTTGAAATTACATTGAAACTTAAGCTCTAGGAATTTCCTACTCTTGGAATGGAAAACTCTCCCAGAATCAACCTCTGAGGAGTTGACAACCCTAACTACTATTATGGTTCTCATTTACACATTCAATGGTAGGCTTACACAGTTATACCTTGGCTGACAAGTGACCCTGCAAATGAATTTTTTTGCTGGTTTTTGGATTTGGTTTGGTAGATGAGCAAGCTAACAAAGCAGCAAACATGAATAGTCTGGCCATTCTAGTAACATATCTTTTCCGTCTATATGTATGGAAATGAAATGAGCTGTCCAGATCGTATAGGGGTCTACCAACAACCTAAATGGATTGTTTATGTTCAAGGCAGCAAGAAAAGAGACTCCTCACATCACATTTCAGCTAATGACTATGATTCCAGAACAAATCATTTTTGCTAGTCAAGGTACCAATGTAATTAGTTATTATAAAGTATTAGTTATATTATAAAGTTATTCTAAGTTTTTTTATTATAAACCTTACAGCAGGGAAAACAACAGTCCATTATGGATTTGTTTTTAAGTTTTTGTCCTTTCTTTCCATCCACATCTAATGTTGGAATGAGGTTTCTCGGAAATGCCTTCGATACGGTAGCGTGAGGCTAAACAAGGGCAGAAGACCAGCCAGAAGGGTATGACCCACCCACGCAGACGGAAACGCGAGGGTGGTCATCCCTGAGAGTTTTGGGCAAAGGTCCGGTCAGGAAGGGTTGAGGGTTTGACCCACCCATATGGGGTGCACGTGAGGTAAAGATGCGGTCCAAGCCAGCCTCACCACCACCCTTCAACCCCCAAAAATTAGTATAAAAGGCAGAGTATTTTGGAGCTCGAGAGGCAATACCCCCCTGGCCGACTCGTAAGGTCCACGTTGGACTGCGGAGGACACTCCTCTCCTTGTTCGAGTCTAGCAGTCTCGCCTCTGACTCCATAGTGCAACGCCTGAGCTGCACCAAAGGGGAACCTCCACCTCACCGACCAGCGCTACCGTATCGTAAGTCTGACCATCTCAGTACAATAAATGCTGTCCAAACTTGAAGTCGCAGTGCCAATTATTATTTTTCCCCCCATGTCGTCGCCACGACACTAAGAATGATCCGGTGATATTTATGGAATGCTAACTTACACAGCTACTAAAGATGAACCTTTGCTTTAACAAAGAGATTTTCACCACACTATTGGCTCCCAGATAGCGAAGTGGATAGCATGTTTGCCTTTACTGAAAGCAGTCCTGGGTTTGATTCCACTGGGATGTTTTTGTGGTTATTTTGCCAGTATATGCAAACTGACTTAACCATTTGAAGGACTTTCAATATTTATACAAGTTCTTGGTTATACTATGTTCTGGTAATTCATTCAGACATTTCATGAATGATATCTAATGATAATAAGAATCTTAAGCTTACGTGAATAATGCTGCAAAAGTATCTAATCCAAGCAAATCCACATAAGATGTATATGGCATACTTATTGAGTGATACTTTTCCGGAAGTATCTCAGTGTAAAATTCATCAACACTTTGCCACCTGGTAAAATTTTCAAGTCCAGCTCATGAAACCGCATTGGTGTCTCTTGACATCAAAGTGTTCAAGGTCTATTATAATCTATAAATAAATTTAATGTCTTCAACAAAAAGCATCATTCTGTAAATGAGGGTATGCAAAATATGGTGCATAACTAAAGGAATGGTAAATGCAAAGAAATATAATACAAGGCCAGTAATTAAGTGTGAGATTGTTTTGTTAAATTATGTTTGCATCCTTCATACAGCCAACAAACTTAATTTTTAAATAACTTTCACAAATAGTATTAAAAAATGAAAATTATGTCTGTTAATTAGACATAAAAAGGGAAAACAACTAAGCTTACCCATTATATTTACTTCACTACCCCCCACAAGATGAGTTTACAATTACTCCAAATGTAATTTGTAAAAGTTATTGTGCTTTTGGATACTTTAAGTATGATTTATGGCTTAATTTATCAGTGAGATAACTTTTTGGAAATAGTTATTATATTGTTATGAAAAAATTGTATCAAAGAGTAATATGCTCTAACTTTTTAAAAGAATTCTGACAAGAAATCAGAGGTGGATGATCCACTATTTAATCACCAACACCTTAACTGGGGACTATATTTTTCTTCGTCAATCATGTGGTAGGGAGGGTTTTTCCCATGCCTATTGGCAATATTTTATGACAGCACCAATAGGTGCACTCCCCACTACATGAATGTCCCAGGAGGGTGCCTTGAGGTTATTACCCAAATTAAGGGGTTAAACAATAAAATAATATAATGTAAAAATAGCCAAATATGAAAGTTATAAAAATTTACAGAATAATCATTAGAAGCTTTTATGAACCTCTGAATTTTAGTAACTCTCATGCATCTCAATATACTTTCAAATTCAAAGTATGTTGAAAGAGAGAGTAATTGAAAGGGTAGTTGAAACTTTCAATTAACCTCCCTAGGCCAGGATTTGTAAGTGAGAGAAAGCTTTGGAGGCCATTAGGGACATATGCCTCCAGGAGCTTGGTGCATTTTCTAAATTCAACAAATAAAATAAAAACAAAGTAATTCTGAACTTCATAAACTTGAAATAACTATGCTCTGTTGTTTAACATTTTCCATGCAGTACTATTCATATGCAAATGTGAAAGAAACCATAATCAATCATAGAGAATTTGCACTTAATCAAGAGAGTAGCTCATAAAAATGTAACTGATTAGTGGGCTATAGCTAAAAAATATACTAGACGCTGTCTTTTAAAAGTATATAGCCAGAATTATTTTTTGTAGTAAAATTTTTTTTTAAAGTATTTTATTTAACTAAGAGCCAAGCCTTTGATTCATTCTTTAGCAATAGAATATCTAAATTAATCAATTCTTCCTTTACCATCAGACAGAGAATCAAGAACGTTCAAATAAGGCTTCATAGTTTTCTTGCATTAAGAATTTTGGCCTAACAATTTGATTTTGTTAACTGGGTATGAAAAATGGTATTTTTCTGTAATACTCCTTGCATGTTTCATGTCGAATGTCAGGCTTTTGCAGTAATTTGGCTCTTCACATAAATAGAGAGCAGGCTTATGGCAACAGAGAAATCTACAGAATCCTTATGTAAATACATGGTTATGGCATATTGTGGTAAAAACAAAATCTGAGAATAGATTTGCAAGAAAGTCAGTTCTTTTAATGACACATGAGAGAAGATAAGCTTCACTGGCTTAATAACAGCATACTCTCCAATTTACAAGAGGTACTCTCTATCATTTGTAGTTGAACACCTAAGAATTTTTTCAACACCAACCTACCAGGCATAGAGATTCAGGATTTATCAAATAATTAATTATCTTCCAAAAAGGAATCAACTGAATATGCTATTATAAGTAAAACAATATGACTTCAATGCATAAATATGAATGATTATTTCATTCTTCCAAACAAATAATAACTTAGGAATTCTTTCAAATTCTGTTCCTCCTAAACCCCATGGGTACACAATAGTTGAGAAATCCTCTCAAATTTGCAATAACCTGGAGAAGATTGGTGCCATAGTCTGCCTTAAACTGAGAGTCAACATTCATTCTGTTTCATTACTATAAGTTCATAAATATAATGTAAAGTATAACTTATTCTCAACAGTCATTTACCAAAATTAAACCCCAGAATCTAGCACACCAGCCTTACTGATATGCACAATAGATCCAACAAATTCTTTCATTAGAAACTTAAATAAATTTTCATAATAAGTATTTCACCAAATGGTTGATAGAAGATCTGATTTATATCAACTTTCATAAAAATGCTTCTTATTTCTACTTTCTTGTGTTTAGCTTGCATGTAAAAGCCATGGAAAATAGTTGTTTGTTTCTCTCTCTTACCTTGCTCCTCTGTTGTAACTGCTTCTTGTCCCTTACTTGGGGTATCGTCTTTCAATTTCTGTACAACCTCTTCCTTAGTTGGAGTGGTCTGTGGTTTGACTTTGTCAGCCTTAGTTGTGGATGTCTCAGTTTTAGGAGTCCTCTTAGGGATTCTATAGTTTCTTATTGATGGGGCGAAGCTTGTTGTCTTAGTGACACTGGAAAGGATGAAATACATTCATAAACCTTCAAAACTTAAATTTTCTTAAACTACATAAAAATCACAAAAGTACAAGGAAATATACAAGGGTGCCCAAAACAAAAGATATGAATCTGATCTTACCAGAGCAAATTAGATTTATTCATTAATTAAATATATCATTAATTTTGAAAATCAAATAAAGCATCACAGTTTATCAGTTCATTTATATTGTATGTTTCATAAAATGCATGAAATGAAAATTCGACCATAAAAATATAATCTGGAAAATCATAATTTACAAAAACTGCAAATAAAAAAGTAAGTATCTATACAAATTAAAACAACCAGAAAATTGCAAGATAATGATAAGTGTGCTAAATCCCATTTATATTGCAACAACATCAGCCTTTTATGCAGATAAATGTAACCCAAGATGATGGTAGTAATTCACTTCTCTTTAACAAAACAAGTTTATCTGATAAAAACACTTATCCATTCTAGAATTCTCCAAAGACTGGTTCAAAATGGTTACACCAGTATTGTCAAAACATAATCATTATTATTCTTAACTTATCATAAATTAAACAGTTTTTCTCAAAAATATCTGTTTTATAGCTGTGCAAAGCCCAGTTCACTGATGGCAACAAAAATCTCATTATATTAAACAAATACTGAAATCTTGAGGGTCTGAATTTTGGTTAAAATATAATTTCTCAGACAGTTTGAAACAGTTAGGAATAAAAGGTAAGCTAATATTCAGGCCAAACCAATATTCATTCCCAAACAATAATTAGAAAAAATGCGAACACCCTAAGAACTAGCAAAGACAAATTAATCAGGCTAAAGTCAAGCCATTTGTTTAATGAAGAATTACTAAAATCGATCAGTGAGTCTGGCCCAGATAATTCTCCTAATAAGTAGAAAAACATTTAGGTTTAAAAACTTGTGAGGAGTAAAACAAGAATAATTAAGTCCTACCTTTCGGAAGGCATCAAAACCTCAGATGTTTCTTGAACAACAGGCAAAGTATTTTCAGTAACTTCAGCAGATTCAGCATTTTGTTTCATTGACAGAGGCATATCTGTCAAGCTTCGTAAAACATCATAATTAATTTTCGAAGAAATTTTCTTCTCTTGCAGCATTTTCTCAATTGCTTCACCTGAAAAACAAGGAAATTCGAAAACTTGACAGAAATGAGGGAAAATCTAACCATTCACATGACAAGTACTGTATTTATCTGCATATTATATGCACTTACTTTAATAAAATTCAGGAAAGAAGTTCTATCTATGTTACATGCTATGTTACTTTTTAATTAATTGAATTAAAAAGAACTTTCCATACATTGCTTTAGTAATAGAAAAGAAATCTGTGGAAGTGTACAAGATATTTCTTTTCCATTGTTATGGCCTTCCACGAAGTAACACCTTCACATATTGAGTTCATTGCTAAAGTGTTTTCAAATAAATCTACTTGTTAAAAGATATTTAATCTCTTTTGTTTAAAGAATACAGAAATTTCAGAGAAAACTGAGTATTTTATATTTTATTTATAGCAAGATTATTTAATTCACAGGAAACTAAGACTGGAATATATCATGCCTGTACCATGGAATGGAAATGAAAAGATGAATAAAAGTTTAGTATGAATTGAGGTAGTTGTAATTCCACAGTGTCGATTCGAAACTGAATGCATAAGTATGTGATCAACATGTTTTATCCTAAGTTTGAAGAGCACCAGAATAGAGAAGGGAATAAAAGTGCTTGGTTACCACACTCGGTTTTTCATTCTAGCAACTCATCATCAGACATGACAATGACTTACAAGAATCTATACCGGTCAGCAGTAGAAAGCCAAATGTGGAAACTAGCAAAGTACTTTAATTTCTTTCTCTTAATTACATAATGTTGGAATTACTTGAAAGGCCATTTCAAATATTTCACCCATCTCCAAACATTGCTAGAGCCTGTGCACAGATCTCCACAATCATACTTAAGTCTATTGAGTTTTTTAGAAGCAGAGATGTATTCTTTGAAGGAATTCAACGACAGTTCATCGTTGAAACGAAACATCATCACCAATAATTTTGTTTCAGCTGCATTTGATTCAGTAAAAGGTACTTCTGACTTTAAAATATATCAGTATGTTGTGGAATGTTTATAGATAAAGGAAATATTTTTTCTACATTAATTAATTCTCATTAAAGTAAAACATTCAGTATGGTTCTCTTATGTATATTGAAGAACTAAATTAAAGGTTATATTAAATGGTTAATATTTTTTACATCCTTGTGCATTAGTTTAAGTAGTACATTCGTATTAGTTCATGTAATTCAGAATCATTTTGTCAGCAAAATTTTAGTCAAAGAGTATGTTATATTTTGTTGAGTTTATCAATTTTGAGACGTCTATGAAAATTAAATTATTTAATACAAAGAAGTCTCATAACTTACCAGCACTGTTGGCCAAATAATTACTTTTAGGCTTCCTGTTGACCTTCCTCTTTTTCTTTTCTGGTTTTCCCTCTCTTTCTTTGGCTAATCTCTCTTCTTTTTCTAAAAATATTAAAATTAGATATTGATGAGAATCTTATATTCTTTGACCAAATTTTGAGGTATTTCTCCAAACAAACCCAAATGTTACAACCATATGACAATGAGAAATGTGTAGATTTTTACCATCATGTTAGAGCACTTTCTTGCTATTATAAAAATAACATGCCAATTTCTGCTTCCACACTATCCTTTTGGCTTTCAATTTCCAAGTCTTTCTTTTTATTGGGAAAGAAAAATTAAGCCCAAGTACACAAAACTAGCCACCTCAAGATACCTTGTGTGCTCACATTTCCAACACTTATTTTAGCTCTGTGGAACAAAACTGTTGGAAAGAAACATTTTCTTCCAGAAACATCCTCTTTCTAAAGCAACCAAATAAGGATTTCTGCAACAATTTTACCATTCCAACCATCTACATGCATATCTAGATAGATTCCTAGTTTGCATATCTAGATAAGGATGTCATTCTGTAGGGGTGGAGGAAAGTGGAAGGGTGCTGCATTGAAAACATCGACTACGCAAGCCAGGACAAAAATTAAGAACTTAAACCTCCTCTTTTAAGTTGCACCATAATTTCCAAATTCGATGAAAGGAAAAATCCATCTTAAAATAAACAGTGAAATGGCCATACACATCCTTAAGCCAATAGCTCTATAACGTTAGAATTTTTTCCATGGAGTATACATCACCTTTCTGTTCTTTGAGGTATTCTGCATTGATTTTCATCCAAATATCCTCTTTGGATAACGCCTCTCTTTCAGAAACTATATACGATTCAATTTCTTCATCGTCTATGCCTTCCAAGTCCAGTTCTCCCTCATTTTCATCAAGTTCTTCATCATTTTTCTCTCTTTCACTAGCTCTTTTAAAAGCTTCAGTGTCATTCAGTCTATCTTCAAGTCCCATTATTGCAATTGTTGGACCTACAAAACAGTGAAAATTAAATATGAATGAAATCCCTCACTAAAGCTGTGCTATTGACTGAAATAAAGAAGGTCATTCTCCTAGCAGCCTTGCAAACAATGCATTCACAAAATTATGAGTCAACCCTCTTTAATATAAGAAAATTCTTTCATAAGAATAAAGAAGTATTTTCTTCACAACTTAACCAAGTATAATTTCTGTTGGGAATACCATTTCCCTAGATTTCTATAAGACTCTCCTGTGAGTAATCAAAGAGTTAGATAAAAGGAGCTTCATAGCAATTTACACATTCCTGAGATACAAGATACAACATTTCTCAAATTAGAAACTCCATGTTACCTATTCTTTGACCATGGAATTACCAGATGTTTCTGCATAGTATTCTCATTTCTTTTAGTTATATAATTAAATGGCAATATCCTTAAAACTTCATTATACATAATATATGTATTTATACCTCCCATAAATTTGTTATACTCGTAATTCACAATCCCTTCTGGTTTTACCGAACATTTCTCATAGCCCGGTCAGGATTTCAGCAACATCTACTTCTCTTGCTGCTACTTTACTTGCAAGAAAAATAATGGACCCTTTTTGTGAACTCTTCTCTCTATGCACAAGCAAGCATCAACAACACAGCTTTACACATACTGAAAATGTTTAAAATTTTTAGAAAGGTGTTTCCAGTTTTTTCTGACTGGCCAATAATTTATGTGTTCAATGTATGAAGTTTATGTACTTATGAACAGACAAAAAATTATCAACAAAGACTAGGAAATTTCTATGAAAATGATTTCCAACCACTAAAGTTGCATAACCCATATTTTTTCACTTCCACTCTCTCCTCTTTGCTTGAGTACCCCTTGTATGTGACTGTAACTGGTAACTGCATTGCAGAACATCCAAAAACCCCCAATGGTGATGGTGCTTTTTAGGCCTGCTGTCTACCTGAACCCCATTTTTAGTTTCTCGTCCTCTTTGGTTGACAAACATGGGCAGTAAATAAGTCGCCTATAGCCAGTGCAAAATGGATTTTAAGGAAACTGCAAGCATTCATGCCCTAATTCTTAGAGAGTGAAGGAAAAAGTAAAAAAAGCAAACCCTTTTGGGTCCATCCAATAGTAGGCCAGGGACTTTTTAATGGATAATTTTACAAGTTGTATGAAACCTTAAAAGATCATCCAGGTATTTTTTTACTTTCAAATGAGTATCAGTAGTTTTGATAACCTATTAGCAATCCTAGGACCCCAAATAATTTACCAAAACACACCATTGCTATTGGCTGTGCTGCTACAGGAAAGATTGGCAGTGACTTTAAGTTAACAAAACTATTTAAAAACCATTATTGTTTTACAAAATATTTAAACTGTTTATTGCAAAAACATATTAAGTATTACCTATATTATGAATATTAGTATAAAAAAGGAAATTAACTATAAAATCACATCAAAGACATGATGGAGGAGACATCCGATGTGCCTTCCCAATTTAAGCTGGGTGACATTATTGGTTGCACAGAACCTAAATTCTGAGAAAACTATTTACCTGGAGGCAAACTAGGAAAATAATTTGCAGCTTGAGGTTTTTCTAGTCGTACTTAAGTATGGGCTGAAGGTTCATACTTATGTGCATTGTTCCCTTTTTAAGTACATTCTTAATTTTTTCTGCAATTATTCACTAGTGAAAGTTATTTATTATTGTAATATATTCTTTACAGAAATTTAGCAACAGACAACAGTTCTATTTACTAGCATTATGAATTTTTACTTGGAGAAACAACAATTGGAGAAATCATCAGAGATACCTGTAATGTACAATGGAAAAATGTACGGGCAGTTTATATGCCAGGAATAAATTCTGATTCTTGGCTAAAAATTGCCAACTACTTCTGTAGCAGAACAAATTTCCAAATATTGTATTGGAGCATTAGATGGAAAGCACATTAGAATGAAAAACCACACTCTGTACTGTATCAACTGTACTTATGGCAGTTGCATGTTCTAATTCCAATTTTTTTATATTGACATAGGGGCTTATGAGGCATCGAGTGATTTGAATGTCTTTGAAAAGTCATCATTTTCAAAGTTATTAGAAAGAAATGAGTTAAATGTGCATAAATTGAGCCATCTTCTCAACAATGAAAACAGAACTGCAATGCCATTTATACTAGTTGAGGATGAAGCATTTGCTCTCTCAGAGCACATATTACGTACATATCCTAGCAAAATTATTTACTTATAAAGTTTTACATTCAACACTGCACAAATCCAACTATGAATTACTTCCAATCATAAACACAGCTTCAGTTCAGAATAACAAACTTCTAACTTTCATCTAAACAAACTCATATACAGCATGGGTAATAAAGCAAAGAGAGATAACTTTCAGCTGATGGTGTTCCATGACAGTGCAGAGATTATGCATGGATATTTATGACTATGGTAGCAAACAGCATTCACAAAAGATGCAGACATAAAAAAAATACATTGTCATAGGACATGAGTTTATTTATGATTAAAAATCCTTTTAAGTGCTTTGAGTAATCATTTCATTCATAATACAACAATTTTTTGAACTACTATGATTTTTACAAAATATAAAATACTTTGTAGAACTGATTTCCTTCCAGTGCACGACTGAAATTTCAGCACATCTTTTAAACATACAAAACTACATAAAACTTCTAAAATTAGGCACATTATATTTTCTTTTATATGGAGTAAAATTTCAAGCACTAAATATATTAAATAACTGAGAATCTAATTTTAATTCTTCGGCCAATACATCAGCCTTTTGGACTTTTTTGGAAGATTTGCCACAGCCAATATCTCGGCCAACTCGGAGTGAAAGAGTTAAAAACATAATATGAGATGGGGAAAGGACTGAAGACTACCTGGTGGGGGGAAAGTTGAGGGGAAAAGGCTCTTATTCAGAATACTGAGTAGGCTGAAATGTATCATTTTTAAATTGTGCCAAATATGTGGAATATTTGGGGCTATGGGGTATTGCATGTTTGCTTACAGCTGTTACTGCTTATATGTATGATGTGCATAATGTTTTATAATGATTTATCTTATTAAAGTGAATCCATTTGTTCAAAACTCAACATCTCGCAAACCATACATTCACCAAGTTCTTATAATTATCTAGAATATAAATTTAAAATAAAATCTTCGAATATAATTTAAATAAAAATTAAGAGTTGATCTAAAAGTCTGTGCTTGATTTTTGGTGGGTTAAGTCAATTAAAATGATAATTTTAAAGAGTAGTAAAAATTCAAAGAAATTTGGTCATGTTGAACCCATATAGCTTCTTGAGGGATATTTCTAACACAACTAAGAGTAATACAACTTTTCTTTAAAAATTCTGTAGATAACAGCCTAAATGAATTTAAGTTAGTCATATAAAATTTCATAAAAAAATTGAAAACAATAAAAGAAGCATTGTATGTCTGAATTAAATTCTTCTATCAGAACCCCTATTTAAACTAACTCTTTTCCCATATTCAGCTTTTGATTCAAACTGAAACAAAGTAAATCTTACCCAGTCCTTGTGGAAGAGATTTCTTTGCTGATTCTTCCAAATTTATCAGGGGAGGATCATCCTCATCATCTGTTTGGTTGGTACCTTCTCCACCCCTCAAGTATTTCTGTATTGTGCCAAGGGTTGATTGAACTATGAATTGCTTTTCATCTTCCTTCTCCTTTCTTATATCTGCATCATCTTCCTCTAACAGAAAGAAAAAATCACTGGTATTAAGAATGGTCAATAAACAAAATTAAGGCATAATGAACATTACTGTATTTCCAGATAGAGGTCACAGATAATGTGTTATGAAAAAAAAACAATAATTTTCACTGTATGAAATGTAAATAGGACCCAAAATGGTTAAGATATACTGTCTAAAATATGTTAATTTATTTATTCTCATACACATATTTTTAAGGTAAATTTTGCTGAATACTCGATGAAAATACTTATGATGGTGCAATTTTCTTGTGCATAATTATGAAGTTATAACAGAGAGAACATTTTGAAATGGGTATTATCTGTGCAATCATTACAGTAAGAAAATGTTTTTAAAATATCTAGTAAGTTACTAGAACTCCAGCTAAAGGATGTAAAATAAATTAAGTAAAATTGCATTAAGAATTTTCTTTTCTGTTTTCATGGCATCTTCCCCTTGAGTTCATTCTTCATGATTGTAAGCAAAAGCTATTGCTGCTCTATTTTCATAGATTTTTTCAATAAACTAAAAATTCACTTGCACACAGTACAAATTTCAGAATATTTTGCACATAAAAATGCTAGATTTACAGTTTGAAGGGTAAAAAATATACTAAGAAGGATAAAAGGGATATTTATCTTAAATGAGTAATTTCTAGACTCTTAATTTAATGGTAAAAATTAATTTCAATGATTATCTATAAATATATAAAAATAAAGGATTTTCATGTATTCAAAACTGGGATTATGGATAGCAAGATACAGCCTACAAAAACAATTTTTCCATCAAAAATTTTCCAACTTGACAAAAAAGAGCAAATAACCAGGATTTTTCTTTTACGTAATTGATTCCTCACTAAGACAGAATTGTAGTGTAGCTCAATGTCTTCCTTTCTGACTGTAAGTATCCCATTGCTCTTAGTAGGAGTGCATTCTTGTTAACAAACACAGTTCTTTATTTTACGTATACCTAACTGAACTGAACACTTACTGGATAGCAAAGATTTTATGTTAAACTCAAAAAAATGAGTGAAATCTTTTAATTTAAGAAACAAACATTAGTAACTTCTTACAGGAAAGCATTGGCAGTATATCCTTGCTTACCTTCAGCTGGACGTTTTCGCTTCTTTGCAGGAGCCTTGCGTCTTTCTTCAATGTGTTTATCAATCTCCTTCTGTAGTTGGGAAACCTTATCATCGACATCCTCCTCCTCAATGAGCTGTAATAAAGTTTTGTTTAGTTCATGATTTTTGTCCATTTGAATCCTGGCTGGTGCCATCTGACAGTTTTCATGGATGCATGCTTAGAGCTGAATATCACACATGGCCACATATTCCAGTCACTTTGCATGTCATTTACTGACTGACAACAGTAATCTCCTACTTAAATTGCAGCAAGGTTCATGACATTTTTATGAGGCTCTCTTATTATTTTGAAAATTAAAAATTTTTCATAAAATTCACCAACAGTGAAAGGGTAAAGTAAGAACTCAATGACAATTTTGGTGAAATATTGTTCATTGCTCATTTCAGACACATGGATACTTTAAAATTGAAAAGAATGAAGCTTAAAAATAATACTTATTAAAATACAGAGGGAATAAATACCCAAGAACAAATTACTACAAAAAACTAGATATATAACTATATACAATACTTGTGAAAGAATCTGAGTTCTTATGAGTCATCTTGCAATTCCCCAAACATGACATTATATTTGTTGATTGAAAGCTCAACAGAAGATGAAAATTTTGTCAATGGTGACATTTCAATTATATGGGATAAAAAAGAAACACAATTTTATTCACATGAAACTAACTTTCAAACCAGTGAAAAACCCAGCAACTAGGATGGAAATATTTAACGTTGTATTATAAAAATTATTATTATGAAAACTAAGCATTGATCATAATGTAATAATACCTTTTGAAGTCTTTCCCTATCTTTTTTTCTAGCAGCTTTAAATGCAGGGGGATCTTGTTCCTCTTCCAAATCAACAGTCATGAACTCATCTAAAGTTAAGGAACTGGATGGAGTCTCTCCAAACTCAAATAATCTGCATGTAGAAAGAATCACTACAGAATGTTGACTAAAAGTACCATTACATTAATGCTTTCAAACATAGAGAAATTACAACAAAGATGATTAACAAGAATTCCAGAGATGATTCCCTATTTTTATCCTAATCCAAAATATTAACATTATTAAATTAAAATTAAAATAGATATTCTGAGGACATTTTCCACTCTAATTTCCGCTGTTACATCCACCAAAAAATAATTAGATTTACACATAATAACTCAGCAAACAGCACTTCTATGTGATAANCAGCAATCAGAAGGGCTAGATCAGAAAAAAAATTGTAGCTATGAGTGATGAGAAATTGACAAAAATACTCAAATATACAAAAGAACATTATTCAAGTGTACTGAACTTCAGTTATTATGCAGCATCATTTAGATCAGAATTTCCCAAACTTTACGGTCTCAAGTCCAACTTTCCATGTTCACAAGACAACCAAATTCCACCCATGTGCAAAGAGCTCTTTTCACCAATTGATGTAATTTAATATTCTATGAAAACTTAGTTTTTTGACAAGAACGGTAGTGAAACTCTTTCAAGATTTATTAACAATGAAGTATTAGAAAATAAAAAACAACAGGAGTCAAATACAACAACGTAAACCTGCTGAAATCCACCACACATGCTCACTGATTGGGAAATACTGCTTTAGATAATAATATTTTATTTTATGCTAAATATAGTTAATATAATTACTTTTTATTGGTGCCTTGACAGCTGGAGTCATTTGCAAATAGTTAATAGTTGTAATAATTTAATGCTGATAAGTTCAAAAGTAATATAAATCTTAGATCTATAACTAACATGTCCTATGAAGTTACAAGTAACATAGATAAGAGATATTCAATAGTTTTATCACATATTCCGTCAACAGAGAAAAGCTCGAAAATTTCAAAATTTTTCAGCATCCTTTTGTAGGAACTTTACCTACATAACACTTGGATTTAAAAGGTTTTCATACTGACCAGCACCACACAGTCCAGATGGCCTGCGGCCAGTATGAAGCCAATCTCGTTTCATCCTCTGAAGAAGTCTAATGGCAGTCAAGGAAACCTCATGAGTCTTCTCTTCAAACTCAAGTCTGTTTGCAAATCGCAGTACATAAATGCATGGATCTGTAAGGCATAGACAGAACGCCAATTAAAATGAAATCATCACAGTCTTTAAGTTATAAACTTATTGCATTTAGTATAAAATAGTACCCACATTTATTAATTCTAAAGAAAATTATCTTTCCTTTAGTAACAAAACTGAATATTTGGCACTGATCATCATCTACATAGTAAATATGAATTTAGATATTTAACATAAATGTATAATATGTATAGTCTTTGGCAGAAAATAATTTTTTTTTCATCATCAAAATCAAAATTTGAGAAATTTAATTTTTTTGTTTGTTTCGGGATATGAACAAATTTGAAAAATAGAAGGTAATTCATGTATTTCAACTGACATAATAAAACAAATTCTTTTAATGCAAAACATACTATGTATTAATTTCTTTAATGATGTATAGAAAAGGTTTATCGGTACAAAACTTGAAACTATTGCTAAAACTCTAAGCAGTCTTCAATACTTTTCTTGAGTAAAAATGGCAGGCTACAAGAATTTCTTTTGAGAGTATCTTCCTTTGTTTTATTTTAGAATTTAAAGTGTGACACAAGAGGAGATACAGATAAAAGGTAAATCTGGAAACATTCTTAGAGAGCTTTAGGATTGAGGAATTAAAGGAGAGAAAAGTTTCCATGATTAATTTTTTGAAATACTAGCTAAAACTTTCTTAGTTCCTCCAACACAAATATAATGGGGATTGTTTAAAGGTACATAAATTGTAAACAATAAAGAATTATCTCTTTAAAAGAGTTACGTAAATCTTTCATAGTTCAAAATTTGGAATGAAAAGAAAGCAATAAAACAACTTGTAACATGTCCGAGTACAAGACCACTGATACTAAAAGAATACTGATACTGATATTGACTAACTAAAAGAATATTGATACATAGCTACCCAAAATAACAATGAAAAAGCTCATGCTACTTATACCAAAAGTCTTTTATTCTTATCTAAGTCTTCTATGTTTCTTTTTGCATTTTTTTCGTTTTAATTTCGGAAAGAAAACTGACACAAAACTTCCAAGCCTTTATTCAGTGATATGAGATTAACCGAGTGGCTCAAGACATTAACAAAGGCGTTTTCCTTGAAAACTTGCAGAAAATAACTCTTATACGCTTCAGTGATAGGTGATTATTGTGAAAGCCTTCCCATCATTCGTAGATAATTAGTAACATTCGAATAGAGATATCATAAAATGAAAAATAAAAGCCTAGTTTGTTCGGGAAACATAAATAACCATGATAATCCGAGAGGAAAAGTGAAACGTCAAGATACTTAAGGAAGTTTACCATGTGATAAGGATGAACTATGCAAGTTTCTCCGTTCGAATGCGCAATGAGGAAACACTTGGCAGTGAAGTTACAATGATATCCAATATAAAATACAGTGTTATTCTCACCAACTAAGCAAAATACCTGTAGAGCAATTCCCATTCATTACTGATGTTAAACGATCCTTTAAATTTTCGTATAATCGGCGAACTATAAAATAATAGCGGAAATACTACGTTTAGCTCCGCTAACCAGGATTGGTGGAAGAGGGCATGTGTGGCGCCGAATTTTTGCTTTCGATACAGAATAGAAAATGCCAATGTGACCACCTTCCTGTAGAAACCATTAACTTAATGTGACCAGTTTTTATCGGTCCCCGCATAACTGATACGAATTAAACGTAATATTTTTTCGTATAGTAAACACCTCTCTATTGTGACCAGTGATCACCTGTTTGGGGAACTACGGACGAAATGTAACTCCTTTAAAGTAAGTAGTCGAATGTATTAACTCTTGCATTCCATATCTTCCCAAAAATTTGATTTCTGAAAGTGGTTAAGATGTATAACATATAAAGCTAAAAGGGAAAACACAAATAGGCATTTCTAAAAATAACAATTTCTCGTTATAAAAAGACGCAAAAATCAAATAACATGAGACGGATTTAAAAAAAAAACGTGCAAAATATAAAATCACCATCTTCGTGAAAACTTATCGATCAGATTGTCTTTTTTAATGCCAAGCCATTTTTTAACTTAAAAAACAATATAAAACCTAAATCTAATATGCAATGCAATTTCCAATAACAAAAAGTAATCTAGGTGATTTTTATCCATTTTCACAAAATCATATAATAGACATAGTTATAAATTGTAATAGAATGCAACAAAATGTGTTAATGGGAAGTAGAATGTACCTCTTCCTAAGAGTAGATTCATGAATCTTCACAATTTTAATTATGTCCATTGGAGTCCTGCTGAAGTCATGCAAACGAGCAGCAATCAGAAGAGCTAGATCCGAAAAAAATTGTAGCTATGAGTGATGAGAAATTGACAAAAATACTCAAATATACAAAAGAACATTATTCAAGTGTACTGAACTTCAGTTATTATGCAGCATCATTTAGATCAGAATTTCCCAAACTTAACGGTCTCAAGTCCAACTTTCCATGTTCACAAGACAACCAAATTCCACCCATGTGCAAAGAGCTCTTTTCACCAATTGATGTAATTTAATATTCTATGAAAACTTAGTTTTTTGACAAGAACGGTAGTGAAACTCTTTCAAGATTTATTAACAATGAAGTATTAGAAAATAAAAAACAACAGGAGTCAAATACAACAACGTAAACCTGCTGAAATCCACCACACATGCTCACTGATTGGGAAATACTGCTTTAGATAATAATATTTTATTTTATGCTAAATATAGTTAATATAATTACTTTTTATTGGTGCCTTGACAGCTAGAGTCATTTGNCTTTCTCTGACTTCATATTTTTAAATTATAAACCTAAATTTGATGTTTTTTTCAAAAAAAGTTTTTCTGGTTTTAGAGTATTTTATAACTCCTTTAAATAGGGAAAATTCTCCGAACATCTTATAGCCTAAATAAGCGATGAAAAACGCATGGTTCACATGCTTGATTTTAGATGAAGAAATGAAAGAGAAAAAGTCTGCCGTAGCCGGGAATCGAACCCCGGTCTCCCTTCTCCGGAGCACACCGAGTACCAATAGCCTAAGAAATTGAAATATATGTGAAATACAGGAGAAAATGATTGTCATTGCAGTCGGGCGCCGCTCATCCTTGCACCGGTCCTGCCGCTGCCTGAACTTGCAATTTGTCTTCTTCCGTTCACCAAAAATTCATTCCTCAAGGCCAAACATGTAGATGAATACCAATTCCTTCCGCATACTTAACTAAATACGAAAAAATTACGTCTTAATCGACGCATTCTCTAAAATGAAGGTCGTAGGTCCTAACCAAAATTCTTAGAATTAAGAAGAAAGACACTGGAAAAATGTATTTTGGCGCAGAGATTTAGAGAATTTTCTCTTATTAAAAAAAAGAACATAAATAAATGAAACATGAAATCATGTACTGTATGCGGCGGGCCGATTTCTAATCTTTTAGCCAATCCTGTTCCTGTGGCTAAACTCTGTTTTATCGTTCGTGAATGCGCGCCATCCCCGAGAAATTTAAAAAATTACATACTCGTATCACGGTCTAACACGTAGTTTTCATAAAGAAACTGCATTAAAATTTTATACTTAACTATCAAAAACGAAAAATGCAATATTATGCATGAAGCAGTAGCAAAGGAACTACAGAAGAATGACTTTTCGCATTTTAGCTTGTGTAAGCAATTTCCAAGGTCAAGTTTTTTCAAAATGAATTTGTTATGACGATTTAGAAATTTCCTAAGATTTACGAAATTTATCTCAATGATACTATTCCCCATTCTCGATGATCAAATGTATTTTACGAATAAAAAAAATTTTAACCCATAATTTCAACTCTTAAGAGAGAATATTTTCTGAGTTTTCGATAGAGGAAAGTTGCAAATGCAAAGTTTCTAAATTTTCACTGATCTAAATTACGATACAACAGCTGCATTGGCAACTTGTATCAATCTTGCACATCCTTTACAGCTTAACTTTCGAATTTTCAAAATATTTGCAGTGAAAAAGTTTCTCCACCTTCTAATTGAATTAGAATACATTGCAAAATAGACTGCAATTAGGATAATTATCAATAATTCGTGAATATTCCGAAATATGTTGCGAGAAATGAATAATGGTGGTGCTTCCCATCTTCAAATGTACACGTTATTAGCATTTTCTTAGCAGCCTCTGTGAAATCTTTTCCGTGAGTACGCTTTGACAGCCTATTTCCAAAATTAAGCTAAATGCTGAATTGGTAATGAGCACGCACAATTTCAAAGGTTTTCTCAATGCGACTATACTTGGGCTGAAGAAAATAATTCAAAACGGAACCAAATTTATCAGCAAAGACTTTGCTGTCCAAAATGCGATTTCCCATACGTTTGTAAAACCTAAAATATAACGCATTAAAAAGGATGCTACCAGAGTCTAAAATGTGTATAAAATACTAACATAAATAACATGTATAGGTTAAATGAGAGATGAGATGATAGTTTCTCTCTAATTTTGGCTAATAAAGTCCTCTATGTGTATGGATGTATAAATTTCGTATTGGTCATTTACGAAAATTTTGAGAACATTTTATTGTGCATCCGTAAAAACAGTATTACCAGTATTACTAGTATCTACCGAATCCTTACTATTTTATCGAGTCTGAAAACCGACGAAAGAGACTTGGTAAGGATATAAGTTAGTAGAGTTTCTCGTAAGCCGAAGTGCCAATACAACCATCAGTATCGTAGGAAAAAAGATATAATCCTCGGAATCAAGACTTTTCCGTCTCCCTGCGGTCTAAACACAGAGCTGGAACACGTTTATAACACAGTAATTAACACTGTAGTGCGCATGAAAACGGAAAATGTTTCCGAAATACGCACAAAGAGTATCATTTTCAGCAATATGCCCTCAGGAGCTGCATCAGAGGTATCACATCAAAAGTAAATCCAATTTACTTTTGGCAATTACGGCGTAGGAAAAGCATAACTTTTTACAGTTATTAGCCACCCATGTCTCCTTCCACTTTAAATTCGTTTTTTTAATAATGCGTTGGAATACCTCACTTAATTGCTGATGTGACACGATATTCATAAACTGAAAAATCCGAATAAAATTTCCACCGAATTGATAAAGAATAAAATGCTTGAATAAATCATTGCATACGAAAACGGTGAAGATAACTTAGCATGAAAAGGCGTGCACCTAGGAGAATTCCCGAGGAAAAATTGACGAAAAAAGGCCTGACAAGACGGGGACTCCAACCTGGATCTTCCGCATGTCGGGCAGCTGTTCTCCCAAAACGGGATGTCTGAATTATCTGCCAAGGTAGATCAATGGGTAAGAGAATCCACCAAACAACTGGAAGATCCGGGATCGAGTACTGCTCCTACCAGACCTTTTTCGTAACCGAATGTTAGCCAAATTATAGCAAATAGTTCGCTAACACAGGGAATTTCCCTCGCTTCGGATTAGGAACGCAAACTTTTCCTATGAATCATTCTCTCTTCTAAGTGTACCCTTCTGTACCGATGACAATTAGAGTAATATTGAAGTTAATTCAGGAAAATAATCAACAATAAAAAAAGACCTAATTCTTACACGTAATGTTAAAGGATTAGGTATTTCTTGATGAAATGCAGCGCGTCGCTTGCGACCACCTTTCAAATTCAGGGAGCTTACCACCGGGATATTAAGCGAGGCAAGAGAGGGTGCTCCGCATGGAAAGATGGGATGTGAAAAAAATCTCGTCGAGATCTTCAAGTGGAATGCAAACAGACGCACTTTCTGTTAATATTCTTATCTCCGCTGCTAAAATAAACAAACCTGACTCCACATCTTCTGAATGGTGGGGCCCGTACCCCTGAATGTGTACGTGTGAGCGTTTTATAAGAACAGGGGTTCCTTCATCGAGTTGAAAACAATCTGCTAACCATGGCGTTTCCACTATGTCTCGACAGTGGTTTTAAAATAGCAACTGAAAATTTACAACATTTCAGAAGATAAGATTTAAGATCCAACCACAGTGATTTTGTGGAAATTAAAATTTTATACTTATGAAAAACAGGGTACGAGGAAAACTTATGGCGATATTTTTCCGAAGCAATAACTGAGAGGACTAATTCGGAAACAAAAAATACTTCGCTGTTCCTTTCTTCTTACATTAGATTCAGGAAATAGTGCGAATAATACCCTATTTTTAAGAATCTAAAAAATGCTTTTCTCCATTCTGTATCTTTGAAGAAAGGGCGGTTCTTACAAAGGTAAACAAAATCCTCGACTTCGTTTGGACTGCGTAATTTAGAAATTTACGCATAATGGACAGAAAACGTTATACGTAAGATCATTAAGAGCACATAAATTAAGTGATCCAGCGAAATCATTTTCATTAAAAGTTCTTATTAAAATTTCACCTTGTTATTCATTCGATAACGAGTAAAAATTCGAAACGTTAACGTCGAAGAAAAGAAACGATAACGTCGAAATTAAAAACGAAACGAGTAAAAAGTTTCGAAAACGAGATAAAAATAAATTTCCAAGAAAGTAGCATATTGTAAATACACATAAATATGCATTTACTATTCTTAGCCTTATTTCTATTTATGAGCCAAACTCTTATATGAGCCTAACGTTAAGAAAATTAATTCTTAAGTATTTTATTTTTATTCCGATTATTGCCTAGTATTCAAAATTAATTCACGTAAATTGAGGAATTCCAAAGAAAGGGAATTGTCTTAGAATTGTGATCGCCTTAGATTCGTGAGAATGCAGTAATGCTAGATGTTTATAAGAGCACACAGAAATCACCTTTTATATGACATTTTCAAAGCTTAAGAGAAGGCGTAATTGCTACGCTGAACAAGGCAAGGGGAAATAAAATAATATGAAGAGAAGAAACATGAAAAGATTCATGAAAAAGATGGCGTTAAGTTACATAAGGAATTCCAAAGATGACCTTGATGACATTAGAAACAGCATTTCCTTTAATCCACGTTCCTATGAATAAGATCGCCTGCGTATGCTCAAAAATTAAATCTTACAACTGAATTATTAAACAAAAAATATAATACACTGGTTCGAATCAATTTTAACAATATCGTAGCAAAATAATTACACCTTCCAATGGAATCCGAATGGAAACAGCTCCTCGATAGAAAGAATCAAAGATTTACTTCTGATGGCTCCGCATTGAATTTTCAGCGTGCTGTAAATTGTGCATAACTTTAAAGAAAACTTATGATGCTTCCTTTCGGGAGGCAGAGAAATTCAATAATATGAACCATTACAATATTTCTTACATACTAAACCATTACAATATCTCCTGCAAAGTAACTTTTGTTGTTTGATTTTTTTCATTATGTATGAATAGGGTTATCATATTCTAACCGGGACGAATCAGGTTCTGAAGCGTAGCCTTAAAACAATAAGTTTATTTCACGTGAATTTAAGAAACTCAAATGCCCTATATTATTATACATACTTGAAATGGACTTGAACTAAAATTCACTTTAGGGCTCGGCATTAAAATGGTTAGTTAGACTTAAAGAAAAGATTAAACTCCTTTGTACACAATAAATTAGCATAGATCTTAACTAAAATCTTCACTTTAACTCTAGGAAACAATTACGATATAACACATTTCATAGAGTGAATATTAGTCAAAATCCATTTCAAATACACATAATACCGGGCCCAAGAGTGTGCAGCGTGACTACTTTATGAAAATTGGCATTAAAACAATTTCTTTCATTGAAACCTCTGAATTTTACATAACAATATTTTTCTAAGTTTTTCCATCAAACCGGAACGATAGAATAAAAATGACCGGGACCATGCGTTGAGACCGGGATAGTCCCGGTTTAAACGGGAAGAATGATAAGCCCACGTACGATGAAACCATAGTTGGTTACGGTCTGAATCGCCTGGCTTTCGAGATCCAAAAGAGGAATGCAAAAATGCAACTCCGAGACCATCTATTACGTGAAATGGATCAAACTGCTCAGAAAAGCGCTCAGATCCCACGACAACTCCAGAAGGTGATCAAGACTTTTCCATGCGTAAGCGGAGTGTCCAAGAATTCCTGTTCCGGCTGAGAGTAGTTGGGCGGGCGGAAATTAAGTATTGCAATCTAAGAAAGACGTATAAGAGTATTCATCGGGAAAATTACCAAGAGGGCGATTCTCTAGCTGGAATGCGGTTGTGAGAGGCGACGGATGGACTAGTTGTACGAAGGTTAAATCAAGAGATGGATGGAGTTGACCGATGAAAAGAATTTCTTAAGCTCTACATGCAGTGACGTTCAGCACATAACTTCCTAGTTTGCTAGCGTTCTTTTAAAGATTTCACACTTCGCTACAAAAACTAATATTAAAAGACTAGCAATTGTCGTCAGTTAGGAGGGACGTTACAAAGACGTCAATCTCAAGACTTGATAAAAAAATACTTAATGACAAAATCTTCAGTAACCAAGTGAGTCTTCAGAGTTATAATGAAAAAAAACTTGCATTCTAAGAAATCTGGTTAATTATCGAGAATAGAAATTTGACAAACATTTTAAGGGAAAAAAGTGACAGGAAAGCTAGAAAGAATTTGCTGAATCTAGTACATCAAAATGACACATTTATGACTAGGAACTTAAGTCGATATTTTAGTTTAAATTATTACTTCTATTGACTAGGACAACTCATTTATTTGTTGAAAAAGGAATTTTGTGTGAACAACATGTAGGCAGCTCAAGATAACACACGATTAAAATTTAGCTAGGCAACTATTTTTACATTGTAAGTGGTTTGAAGTGTTGAGCATTATTTCGATTTTTAGAATACTTTTCATGTTTCGCTTGGTATGGATAGTTAAAATAAATCCTTTTCTTTTCAATCAGTCTTCTTCATAACTGTAATAATAGGTTAGCACCTGCGATATTAGTGGTGCTAAATATAGACATTCATTTTGGTCATTCCTTATTGAATGCCAATAAAAGTATTACTCATAGGGTCATTGTGCCCTAATTACGAGGAATTCTTACATTTAAACCATTATGGCTTAGTGAGGAATGAAGAACAAAACTACCTCACTCCTCATCTTGTCTACTAATCCTCATCTCCAAATACTTTGTATCTTTGTACCTAAGAGTAGCGGTTGAGGATTCAAACAGCCTGCGGGCTGAGGACAATACAGACAAGTTTACATGGTTCACTCAAATCTATATTTTTAACGCAAGCATTTAAATACGAAATGTTAAAAGAAAGAATGTCTTAAATATGGCTTCATCGAACCTTCACTCTGAATCTAAGAAATTCGTATCATATACAGAAATTTGAATCAACACAGAGAACTTGAAGCAAAAGCATACTTTCGTATGGCAGCTAAGATAGAGAGATTACAAGGAAATCAACCCGCCATCAAGACCAGTTCTAAATCCAAGGGTAAACAGCTGTGAGAAATAGCGACATGACTGGGTTTCGAACCCAGATCTCCCATACTCGGGCAGATATTCTGTCGCTATTTTCCATATGTTTATCCTTGGGTTGGGCACACACCTCTGCGTGCAAAGTGAACCACCTTTTCCTTTCCCTTGCTATTTTGAATTCAACGACAGTGCCATTTCCATCCGTAAGTACCGAGCTATGCTATCGCAGCCATAAATTAGACGGAATACATTCTGCTAACACCGCTATTCATGCAATCAAACAGATTACCTCTGAAAACTTCTCCGTTCGAAAAAAAAATCGAACAAAAAGTAAATCATTGAGCTATTAAAATAATCAACTATAACATTAAAGCTTGATGTAAAACCGAAAAGACTTAGCGGCAGACTGCCAAGGACATCTCAAATGATACCCATTAATGGATTCTGAATCAAATCATCCAATTAATATGCGAAAAAACATTCCGTGGGACAATGGCTAATGTCCGGCATGTATTAGATGTAGATGTTATGTAGATCGAAAGGAATCAATTAAAATTAAGAATGATCTGTTTCATACAGATACGGACGAGGGCTTTGTGAAATCAAAGATCAATTGAGATAGCTGTAGGGATAATCATGTAATAAAATTTCGAAACAGTTCATCTAGCCAAGGCGAAAATTTCACGTTAAGGAACGTTGCTTACATAGTACCTGATGGCAATTAAATGCAAATCCTTTACACATATGGTGACCACATTTTCTTTATAAAATCAACTGACAAGCGCGACACAAGAAATGAAGGATGTTAATTGAAATTATTCGTTTGAAATATACACGATAAGTATTACTAATTGAATAGAAACTTGAATAGTGACTATTTGATCTAATCAGTTACTTGGAAATTCTTAGTTTTCCATTCAGTAATATCCTCAACATTTTAGAGATTGAGTTTTATTATTATTAACTAGCTGAAGTGCCCGTTGATTCTCAACAGGGAAAATAGAAGTCGGATTAAATATAATACACTTATTTGAACATAAAAGAAAATAACATCTCGCATCTTATGAATTCAATATTGTTAGGCGTGACTTCGTGGAAAGCCATGATGCAAATGAAAGTGAACACTTAGTACTTTTCCACACAAATTTATTCAATTGCGACCGGTTTCGTAAAGTAACTTACATCTTCTGGCAATAAGGAATACGTAAACATCGCTTAAATACAGAAATTTGAGGGGAGGTGAGGGTGGGAAGGAAGGAGGGAGGGGGAGGATCAGGTGAAGAGTTTGCTTGGTAAGGTGAGGAGGGGTGAAGGGTTTAGGAACAATTGCTCGTTCGCCAGCATGTCTTTTTCGGGGAAATTCCTTATTTCCACTTCTTCCAGGAGGTCCAAGCGACGGGAATTGTTCTCCTGATGGAGGCATCTTGGGCTGAAGTCGCTGGTGTGTCCGTTATCGAGGAGGTGAAGGGCGAAGTTCGATAATGGTTGGCCTCTCTTCAGGCGGTAGTCTCTGTGGTGTTCTGCCGCCCTGACGCCGAGGGACCTCCCGGTCCTCCCGATATATCGGGTGGGGCAATCTGCGCAGGAAAGCTCATACACCCCAC
>KZ308340.1:453470-485867 GCA_000376725.2 Ladona fulva | reverse complement strand
ATTCATTTTCATTTGTTGTTCTTATTCTTACCTTAAATTTACTGTATTATTTATTGTCTTTATATACATGTACTGTGTTTTCGCGGGTTTTTTTCACCCCCCTTCTCTGTGGGTGTTTTCCCGCAACGTGGGTTTTTTCTTTGGCAACCTTCAGTTGCAATGTTTTTTCCCACACCGCATTCTTTTAGTTATAACTATATTCTGTACTTATTATAATGACATACGAGGTTAGGTGGAAGAGAGGCCCATATGGGTCTAACCTCGCCAATAAAGAGTCTATCTATCTATCTATCTTGGTATGCTTTCGATTGAAGCTCTTTCTCTCTTGCCTCCTTCATATGCACCTATATAAATAACATTAGCTTATCTGCACTTACGCTAACGATTCATTTTTGAGGTGCCTCGCCGCAACGGCAACGCAAGTATGTTTGTAGTGTCCAATCTAAGGAAACGCACCCTAGACCGTAAGTCCGGCACCGCATGTCCAAGACGCGCCTGTGCACCGGGCCTTAATTTTCACTTTTCTAGGACCCATCACCGTAAAGTAATTATAATCAACGCCTTAGACTAGTGTTTCCCAAACTTTTTCATGCTACCGCCCCCTTGAATTCAAACCACCGCCCTCCAACCGTCTTCTATAAAAATTATTATCTGTATGGCCAAAGCTGAAGAAATATAAAGAGGAAAATAAACACTGCAATGATAAAAATATCCATCAAATTAATGCATGGCAATTTTACTGTACTGATCCCATCAATCCAGTAAAACTATTGAGAAAGAAATATGCCTGGCAACAGGATCAAATTCTTTTTCGTCTAGCGCCACCTAGATTAGACCAGCGCCCCAAGGGGGGCCGTATCGCCCAGTTTGGGAATCACTGCCTTACACGAATTTCCTCTAATTTCCCCTTTTTTATGTAAGGATAGACTTTTATCATGAAAATACCCAATCTGATCTGGCGTTAACCATGGCTTTTTCCCTTCTATTTTCTCCTCTAATAAACGAGACAAAATTATTCGGTACTCACTTTATGTGATCAATTTATGCACTGTACTCGGTTTTCATTCAGAACTGCATAAATTAATCATTTTCATTTTTTCGAACGAATGCTTCAGCAAACGCAAATCAAAAATCCCCGGGATTAAAAAGAGATGGTTTTGATTAAAGAAATGAAAGCGACTGTAAAATGGAGGGCTCAAAAATTAAGAGGAACTGCTAAAGAAAGACATCGGAGAAAGGATGCAAATGAGAAGGCAGAGGGTATAATTGTCGGCTCAGTTATCACTTTCCACGATGTTCAGCCAAAGCACTGACCACAAGAGTTCATTCCATTTCACAAGAGTAGACAAAATATTCAGCCTTTCCATCCTAATTCAAGGCCATCAGAAAAAGAAGCCCATGATATGGGTTCGTGAAATTCCTAACGCTCTGCCTAATTCCGAAGGTTCGTTGGATCCTACCTGAGCAAGTTCAAAAAATAGCCAAGCCAAAAGAAATGTTTGCTTCTGAGTCACTCAAGCCACTTCATATTACGACAGCAGAAAGTTTGGATCTTTCCTCTGCAGACTGACGATTCTTCCCAGAAATTCCTCACTTTTCGTAAATTCCTTGAGCTTTTCCTATTCCGAAAGCAAATATGAATACATAAGTGAGCCTGTGATCAAATTCGACCGTTACTCGCACACTCGGACCTTCGTCAATGTGACTGTGGCGTCCAATTCATTCAAGACTAAATCACTTTCTAAATGTTACCAAAATGCTTCAACGGAGGGATACAGACAAAATTTTAAGTAGGGGTTAAGCACGTTATGAATCTGCTGCTGAAAAGTAGGGGTAAAGTATATACTTAATCCTTGAAATAAAAAGAATTTTCAATTGAAATTAATTTGAACAAAGCGACTTCTCATCTACATCTACATACGTACCCAGCAAGCTGCATTTCGGCGAGTGGCAGGGGATGCATGCACCATGACTCTACTCCCCTAATCGATTACTTTCGCGTATCGTCCGCGGAATAAGTGAATTTTCGAATCGATTCGTTCTAGCGTCTATCTCTCTGATTTTCCTCTGAGAATCAGAACGGCCTATGTAACAGGGAGGAAGCATAATATCGGCTACATCTTCTACGAAAGTACCTTCTCTGAACTTATTTATTAAATCTATCCTTTGTTTAAATCTCTCATCTTCTAGAGATCCTGCGTCCTAAAGCATCTGAGTAACGCTCATCGATTTTTCGTAACAATCTTTTACGAAACGTATCGCCTTTCGCTGTACTTTTTCTAATACTCCAGAATTACATACAAATAATAAAACGTGAATATTTCGTCAATTACAACAGAATTAACTTTGATTAAAAACTTAAAAAGATCCCATCTCGAATTTTCTATGTTCTTGCTTTCATGCTTCTGCTTCTCCGTAACACGCCCTGCAGATTTGTGATAAAACTTTGCACGCACATAACAATTAAAAATGTAATAGTAACACTTAAAAATGTATAGCTACATTTATGCCGACGAAAAGTGCTATGCAAAATAGAATAATCCCATTAAAAAATAAATACCCGTAAGAGGTCTCAAGGAACAAAATTATATGAGAAAATCCTATCTTCTAAGAACTTACCCGGCTATTAACATAAGCGGATTTTCTGCATATTATTCGATAGGAAAAAGTTAAGTCTTTCAACAAATTTATTCCTTAGGTTTGCACTTAGGGTCAAGGAGACCAATGAAAGGTACATTACCAAAAAGCAAAAGAATACCATGAATTGTAATATTTATATTTAAAGAATTTAACTTTGGTTGAATTAACTTTTTCCTTCCAGGATAAAATTACTTCGCTATGTAAAAATTCCACATGAAACATTTTACTCAACACACGACCGATTTTAAACAATTCAGTTCACATAATACCAGTTCTTAAATTTCATTAATTACATTTTAAAATTTGATTTTTTTCTTGAATTTCTTTTCTAGTGTTTTCTGGTAAATTAACGAGTTTCATTTTTACAGACTCAATTTCTACTCAAAATTCTTTCCTGCTCTAAGCTCACTTCATGCAGAAACTAAATTGCAGGAAAATAAAAAGATTATAACAAAAATAAGGATATTCTTATCGATTTAATAAATTATGAATAATTTAAAATGGACTAAATCTTTGCTACCATTAAATTAAGGATAAACGATATTCTCAGGTCGAAGTCGACCTGAAGAAGCCTACTACAACGTAGCCGAAACGTCTTCCCTTACAACCACCGCGGTGGAACCTGGAATCATCATGCTGAGAACAACCGATCGCCGCGGAAACCTACGCAGACAAACAATGCGTCGTATGCTTTCTTATCAAGACGTATTGAGTAATAAGGGCTAAAGAAACAATTGAAAAAAGATAGTAGTCGATGGAGGCCGCTGAAAGCCAACTATCCGTAGCTTTAACATAGCTGTCGGATAATTTGCCCACTACCTAGTATAATATGACCCCTTTATTTAAATATAAAGGTTTTATATATAATTCGTAAACATGTGACTAGCCAACAGATCAAGGACGAGGATTATGCGAAAAAAGTGACCAAATATATTCACTAATCTAAAAGGCCACAGAGAAAATGTTTTCATCAGTTCCCTTTCTTAAACCTTTCAATTTGGTTGGGGCCAATCGAATATGGCAATAAAGGCAAGCATTCCAGCAGCGCTCTAACTAAAAGCCATCCACGAGTTGTGGTAACTCTTGAACGGGAAAATACGCCCAAGGAAACAGGTATCGCCAAAACGGATGTCTTCGAAACCTCTACACAAGGTCTCGGCCGTGAAAGGAAGGACCGGAAACTCAAGCGAAAGTCTCGTCGAATGCGTAACGAATGTCACCTTCTCGAGAGGGGAATGCAATGGTGAACCAATTGCGATACTCCTGATGCAGTTATCTCTCGTAATAATAAAGAACGTGGTACTAGCAGCTAATTGATTTGACTCGATTTCTCATAATATTTACCAGGTGTTTTCTCTATCCTATTTTACTTATATCTGGTGCTGCACTTCTACGATAAGCAGAAAGGTTTCTACTTGTTTTAGCTATCAATATCAGTAAGCTTGGGCGGGTTATTCACGCCCCCTTCTTAATGTATGTTGTTCTGCTTTCCTTAACTTTTTCTGAACTTAATTGACGTTTTGTTCTAATCAATCAATTTTTCAATTTTTTCCTATCTATTCTCATTGACTTCTTTCATGGGATGAGCGTAAAACGCTGACTATATGTTAAATGAGACTCCACGGTATCAATATCGTCAAATAGATATCAATTCATTTATAACGGAAACAGGAATAAATTCAACCGCTGCCCTGCACGATATTCTTTAACATACATATTTCGCGAATCGCTAAACTATTAGTTACATACTAAGCAATCCTACAAATAAAATAAGAAACACCAAATGCAGTAAAAACTTTTACCATAAGAAACCTTACAAATATGTTGGAATGGAGTTAAATCGCTAAGCGATAATCTATTGAAAGTTATAAAATTACCTTATAATTTAAAAATATTATTTTTAAACTACACTCAAATTTTACAAACCAGCGAGAAAACTAACCAATTTCATGGGATCAATAAAGTTAGGGTAACATTTTTCAAGAACAATATTTCACTGCAGGGAGAAAACTTTTAGAAGGAAGTTGATACAATTTTGAAATTGACAGCTAAAATAAAGAATCACGCAAGTTACTTGTAATGCTTGACATGAGATTGATATGTTAAGCAATACTTTCTTCAGGCAACGGTATCATGAGAGTGAAAGACTGTTTAGTATGTATTTAAAAGCAAATACATACTAAACAGCCGCAGAGGCCGCGATTGCGCATGTCTTAATAATAAATACGAAGCATCTTTAACATCACTTGCACCGAAGTATGACGCACGGTTTAAACACCAATTCCAAAATTGCTCTACGATGGAATATTATTATTATTATACCCTTTAATGGCGAGGTTACGCCCGAGTGGGCCTCTCTTCCACCTAACTTCGTATATTACAATAGTTTTCTGAAAATTAGTAGTAGTAGTATTGTTAAAAGTGCTTCGACAGCTTAGAGGTTATTTCGCACGTAGGCCCCCACCCGGAATCGAACCCGGGACCGCTTTCATCGAAGTCGAACGCGTTGCCCACTTGGCTATCCGGAGGCCTCGGTTCAGTTAGTTCCAGCATTTGTCCACTATTGAGGCTGATAACCTTCCCCTCGCGTGAATGGTGTGGTTAAAAAAAGAGGGCGAAGTTGGTGGTGGGAAAGCTTATCGGTTTAAAGGCCCAAACCAATAGAATGATAACGTAGATAAGTTTCCCACCGCCGCGGTGGGAAATTTTGCATGCAGTATTTTTCATTATAGGGCCGGGCTCTATTGGCTATCAATTATTAACATAAATTTGATAAATTTTCTTACAGACATGTATTTTTACGATACCTCAGCATTTATTTCTACACTGTGCAACTTTTTAGGAGCCCTATTTCTGAAAATTTCTCATTTTAATCAATCGAAATTTACTTCAACTTCACATCTGGGGGATAGGGCCTTTAAGATGAGTAATACGAACATAAACTAAAAATTACAGCTTGAAGAAATTGTTCGGTAGTAAGTGTACTCTGATCGAACGGAAAAGTAATTTTCCACTAAAGCGCAGCGAGGAGCGAAACCGAAGTTGTAGCTGAATGAAATATCCCTTGAATCGATTATTACTCCTGTGAGCGGTGATGAGGACGCTCTTCAACTGCGAAAGTCCATAATGTCTGGAGAGATTCCAAAGAACGTCACCGAGACGTTCGAGTGCGTCATTGATGTCGACGGAGACCTCCAACTGCAGTAACGCCTCCGCGCATGACTAAAGAAAAAACTCCACAAAGAGAAAGTTCGTTCTTAAAGAAGTAAAAGGGTGAATGCCAAATCTTCGGGCGAAGAGCGGTAAGTCTGTGGACCGATTCCAGATTCGGTGATGACGACTCTTTAAAAACTGAAAGAACGACGAAAACAGAGCGTGACGAAAACGAGACGGGATCTTCAACCACGCCGTATCCAAGATTTGTTATGTAATCAAACTTTCGAGCGCTCCGAGGATTAGCTTAATTCAAGTTTTATTGTCAAAATTGCTACCAATATATTTCGCATTTGTACTGCTTAACGTAATCTTTAAAGAGCATAAATCACTTTTTCAGGTGTATTTCATATATATTCATTGAAACCTTTTCCTAAATTTTTTACCAGAGAAATATATAACGCATCTTTACAATTTTCTTTAATTTCCCATACACACACCCTAACCAGAGCCGTGCCCAGCAGCCTATTTGCCGCCAAGTAGTGCGAGCATAATTACCGCCCCTTAAAATTAAATACCAAGTCTACACACATCCTGATTGCGGGTAAAAACTTTTTGTAAGAATTTGAAAAACCGTTGTTTTATGAATTCGTTTCCCAGCTTACTTCGGTTAAAAAAACATCAGTAACACTTAATTGTGCATATTCCGTATGTTGACATAGTGAATGCGGCTACAATATCCGGAAGTGTCAATAAAACACCCAAAGCTATTTGCAAATTAGAAAAGACTTCCATAAAATCTCTAGAAAATATATATTCCAAAACTTGAAGAGACTGGAGGGGTTTATTCTTGGTACCAGAAAATCTTTCCAATTTTTCCAAGATTCCAATTCTTAGATTAAATCCTCTGCACAGATATTCCTTCCTCGTCTTGAGTGAATCATAATACTTTCCTCTAATGTTGTTGTAATAATAATAATGGTTGGCTACGCTTCTGTTGTCGCCCTTTAGATTCCGCCGCCCGGGTGCCATGCATCCCTTGCACCCATAGGACGGCGCGGCTCTGAACCTACCCTTCTTAAAAACAAGAGAGAAAAAGTAGATTGCAACTCGGAGGATATTAAAAACGGTAGTACATAGTGGTGGTATATAGTAGTCAAATATTTCAAATGTTTAAGAGAGGGTAGTTAAATATTCTTTTATCTTAAATCCATTAAGATTTTTTAAACGTTAGTTTAAAAAGGACACGAGGTGTATCATTTTCTTCCCTGTGAACTCACTAAGTATAATAAATTCCCAGAGGAGTCAAAGAATTAAGTAAAACTTGGCAAAGATACCAAAGGAATTTCAAAGATCAGTTTTCGCAAAAGAGTTAGCATAGCTTCGCGATTCAATTAACCGGATAGAAATGAATGTCGCGAAGCACTTAAATGTGCAATAAACGCCATTTATCAACCATATATTATGAAAATCAAATTAAATCGCCAAGATTGTTTCTAAAAAAATCTGTTGGAAATGCGATGTCAAAGAAGGGAAATTCCAGATATTTTAACAAACACCTACGTAAACGGCTCGCAATTTTCTCTCGAATAAAATTCAAGGTGTTACTTATCTTGAATGAAAGAATATTTTCTTCTACCGTATCTTGACATATTGATTTTTCATTTGCCTTTAGTAGTGTGTCTTCGGTGAAGAAAAATGCACCTCTCATTTATTTTTGTCTCAGTCATTTGTTCATGGCTGTGATAATACGAATGATTCATGATTAGTATGAAGTAAACATCCTTTTTACTGTATGTAAGAATATGAGGCATCAATGACGCTGAATAATGGCATTCATTTTGGTTAAAAAAACATAAATACTAGAAACTGAGGAAATGAGAACACTGAGTAAGATAAGTGAGAAGACGTTAAAGGATAGAGTGCGCAGTGAACATATTACATAACAACTACAGATACAACCGATAAACGAGTGGACGCGGACAAGACGACAAGAATGGAACAATCACATCACAAGAATGAATTAAAGTAGAATTGTAAGAATCGTCAGAGACCCATACCAATGCCGAAAAATGTAAAAATATTTAAAAATACGCTTAAACCTAGATGTAAGTAATTTTCAACTGTGACCTCACTAATAAATAATATTATATACATATGACTATATGGATTTTCTGCCATTGTTATACTGTTACTATTGAATGTATAATTATCATCTATATACATCAATGTATGTTTATATATATTGTGTGAAAATGTATGTATTTATGTGTATATGTATATATTATGGATTGATAATTCTTAAATTTGATACATATTTATATAGATCTGTAGTCTTAATGTTAAGCATAATGTAATACTGCCTACGGGAGGTTTTTGGAGGGTTTTCCCTCCCGTCCATGGGCGAATGCCGGACAGTCCTGTAATTAATATACATCGCTATCCTCCAACGCTACCACCTGGCTANCACTAATAAATAATATTATATACATATGACTATATGGATTTTCTGCCATTGTTATACTGTTACTATTGAATGTATAATTATCATCTATATACATCAATGTATGTTTATGTATATTCTGTGTGAAAATGTATGCGTTTATGTGCATATGTATATATTATGGATTGGTAATTCTTAAGATTGATACTTATATATATAGATCTGTAGTTTTAACGTTGAGCATAATGTAATACTGCCTACGGAAGGTTTTTGGAGGGTTTTCCCTCCCATCCATGGGCGAATGCCGGGCAGTCCTGTAATTAATATACAACGCTACCCTCCAACGCTGCCACCTGGCTAGAAAGCCAATTCACAGTGTGAAATATAAATAAATAAATAGACAAGTTACCAGAAGATAAGAGATCACGAGGCAGGCCCGCAAGAAGGTGGAGGAATCTTTTTAAGTTTGGAATAAACAGGCAGCAGCCTATGCACTAAGCAAGAAGAAGAAGATTTAGGTCACTCGCAATTGATTGGCATGAAAAGCCTCATTCATAGGACAATTTTGCAGAACTAACATGGAGGTTATCCACTTAAAGTATTATTGACTCAGCGAGGAGAGCCAACTACCTCACACCTCAACTACCACATTGCCAAAAAAGCCTCATTTCTTCTCCAAAGCAATTGGTAGCTAATGGCGTAGATGATGAGGTTCACACTGGTATTCTAGCAAAATATTTCACAAACAGGAAGGAACGTGCTTGAGCAAGTCAAACCATCGAGGAAAAAACAGGCGTCCGCTAACGATTTCTATTGCTTGCTTTACCTCTTTGCTGTTCATAAACCAGAAAACAGAAATATAGGGATCAAGGAAGTTTTCCATAAATTCACAGAAGTTAGCGTTATCAATTCCAACCAAAACAGGAGACGTAATACTAGTTAGCTACAATTCAATCGCAGAGACAATGCTAGTTTACATTCTCGAATATAACTTGTGAAAATAGAATCTCTTGATTCGGCCTCGACTTTGTGGTAGTTCTCCATTTCAAAGAATAAGGAAAAGAACAATTCTACCGTTATTACAATAATTTTTTTATTATACGACAATAGTTTCGACCCTTCAGGTCATCATTAAAAACGGTAACGCTAGACGTGTTCTTCTCCTTTTATTTAAAACTTGTGATATTCTTCTTAAAGCAAAAAACATCCGAGTTTTAAAGTAAAATAAAAAAAGAGCGCTGTCAAGGATTTCCAACACCGTGTTTGTTCATTAAAATGTTGATCTCAATCGATATTGCTTATCGTGTAAACCTCAAAGTAGCCCTACCGCCATGGAAATTCAGAATCACAACGGTCAATCGGGCTTATATTAATCTCTCAAGACTAACTTCTCTGCCTGACACCTCCTCCCAATATCCTTTCTTTCATCATTTCCTTCAGCAACCCATCTAATACTTGAATCAGGAACTTCCTCGAACCTCTCTCGTCTCCCTCCAAGAAACATCTTTTCCTAATCCAAAAACCTTTAACTTGTTTACATATGTAACCAGCGAACTGCCTTTCGGCGAGTGCACCTCTCTCTTATTTGTTACAGCCAGGCAGCGCCTGCTGAAAAAAATCTTGGCAGAGACTAGTTCTAGCTTCCATTTCCCCTATTCTATTCCAATGTCTTATTGGTCGATGTAACAGGGTGGACGCATAGTATCTACCATAAATTTCCGAGGACGTATTCTCTCTGAACATATTGATCAAGTTTTACCAAACATGTAATCTCCTTTCTTTCAACGAAGCCCAACCTATGTCAAGGAGAATCTTCGTAACGCTTATCGACTAAGAAGACAATTCTTAACAAAACGCAGGGATTCATGCCTGACCTTTCCTAATTCGCGAGAATCTTTTAATCGTTTATCTTCCTATTCAGATCTACGCAGATCATCGGAAAAAGTTCCTCTATAGTTACCACATGACGCGAGAATGCAAAAATTAAATCATTTTACGACTGATGAAAACCGCGACTCGAAGAATGACGCTGGTAAGAGCGGCTTCTCTTTCTAAACACGGCATCGCTCGCCTTTCGAGCACGGCAAGGTCAGCGAGTTCTTTAGCGGAATGGATCACTTGTTTCACTCCAGAAAGGAATGTACCCGGCGCCGACGTTAATAAAACAGAAATGATCTGTTGATCAACACAGTGATAAATAAGCAAGAAATAATCGCTTCCGTACCAGGGATACGTTATTTGCTGACTGAGGTAACTACCAGCCTACAGTTTCAGACGCAAGCCTCGATCTCGATATCCTTAATTAAGTCTAGAATGCAGCTGAGATTTATTGATGAGATTCAGAGAACGTCAATCTTACGACGAGATTTTACGAATATATGAAGAGGACAGCGAAAATATCCTTCGAATTTCAATTGAAATCATTAATTGATACAAAAAAAACAATGCAAAACGAATAATTCTCTAATTAACAAATAACTCCCTAATTTCTCAGTAAGGCTCAAAATTTTCAAATTCAAACAAATGCCATAAATATGAGTAATATTTTCTGGTCTTGTGGTTAGATTATCTTTCTTGCGTTAGTCAAGTGCTAAGTTACATTTGGAATCTGATTTTGTAAAACTACATATTGAGGATTAAGACATCACTCAAATGAAAAAACATCCAACGCACATTTAAATCGATAACAACGTATACCTAAAGTTATTGAATTTTAAGATAGATTTTTAATATCAAAACGACCAAGGAGAAAAAATAAACAATTCGATGGACTTTCCAATTTCCGTACTTTACGCTTCTTTCGTACCTACACATAGTAAGTATAGTGTACTGTATGGGATACATGGAAGAAGAACATTAAACTTACAAAAATTAACCCTAAGGGAGTAAAGCTCTGTAACTGAAGATTACCCAATTAAAATTTCACAATGTGGGAAAATATCCATAGAATAAGTGACCAAATTAAACGTGAAATGCTTAGATATTCGCTAAAAAATTATCCGGTTAATAATGTAAGAAGACAGCCTCCAAAAATGCCCACCCAACTACACCTAGGTCACAGTCCATGGTTTTCTACCTACCTTTTAAAATAGGTCAACAAATTCATTAAAGAGCGATTAAAGTAATGTCCTAGAGTAGGAATGCATATATAAATTTAAAATATTAAAATAATTTGCTTGAATTTGAATAATATAATAATTATCACAAAATATTAGAGCTGGCTACCAATAGTGACATCACATTAGAGATATTCTCAAACATGGGACGTATTAGTATAAAATTCTAGAGGAAACACGGGCAATAATGTAGTGTATGAGCAACTAGAAATGAACTATGACCTTTTACTTCCATGAAGTCCTACGCACATGACTAGGGCAGTTGAGATCCCAGATTTTGGCTGAGCGGTGAACTATGACCTTTTAGTTTCACACAACATACGCATTCGGACAGCAGTAAAAGATCCGAAATTCATTCCAAAGTATCGGAGAAGGATCTAGTGTGTGTAGAATATCCAAACTGACGCGACCATTTACAAAAAATCGGCAAAGAATACAAGGTTAAGGATTCCCTACGGTAACAATACCATCCGAAAAGAGCGTTCAAAAAAAAAAAAAAAAACAATTTGATAAATTCACTTAGAAGGATCAAGTAAGTAGAAAGCAAAAAAACTGTACATTTTCACGGGTTTCTCGCGAGCCTGCAAACCTACGTAAAANGGGGGTCACCTCATCATCTAGCCTCGCCATCATCGTTGTGTTTTCTTTATTGTGGGCTAAGTCTTGTTTTGTATCATAATCTTTAATTAATTATGACTTTCCACCAAGTCTTCTCGGCATTCCATGTTGAGTCCCTCAAGAGTAAGTTTAGAAAAAGTAATCAGATAAAATATGCTTAATGTATGCATAATTCAGGTATTCTTAGTCCGTGGAAACATATAATTAACTTAAAATAAATGAATTTTGGGTAAATCCAGCGACACAGGTTCATTGAACTAATCCTGAGAATATATACGCGCAGAACTGGAAGAAACGACCTTACTAGAGCAATAAAGCTTCAAAATAATAATGCGATATAATATAATAATGCGATATCCTTCCAAAAACTTCACCAAGACTGAATATACCCGTTGTAGATGCTAACTTCGACACAAAGTCATTTTCGAATTATGGTTTACTAGAAAAAAAAACAATCAGATTTACATAGGATCAGTAGAAATTCAATTTGGTCCTACTTTCCGGACAACTTTAAGGTCCAGCGCAACTCTAGTCTGTAAAATCTACGCTCGCACTAATTACGTAAATCGTACTATTGATTTTCTTGGCGACCTCAGTGTTGGAGGCGTAGTGCGTCTGCCTATCAACACTGAGGTGGTGAGTTACAAACTGAAGGTGACGTTCTTGTCCCCGAATTCTTTATAGATGAAGCATTAACTCAAAAGCTTGTGTATACGATCCTCACGCAAAATTGGTAAGCCATAGACGTTCCTTGAAGATAATATCTTAAACAAGCAGATATATAAATGAGTAAATTTTCTGGAATGAAACTGTTGATGTTTCCAAAGATGGATTTCACATATATTGCAATTGGGAAGCGAATTTACGTCTTTCGGAGGAAATACAAATGAAATCTGATGGTCAAAGGAGACCGTATCCTAACAAACGTTGAACAAAAAAGGCGATGTTGCCCAATACACAAGGTGTAAATAAGGTTAGCCAATTTAAAAAAAGAGAAGAAAACACAAGTTAATGTTCAGCATTAAATACGGGACATAAATACAGATTTCAATTCTACGGCACGGCTAAAATGTATACTTAGCATTATAGTTAATCTCCTACGTACGTTATTTATTAACATGGATATTAACTATAATCTTCATTTTAAATTTAGCAAACTATTTTAATACCGGCCTCAAAAGTGAAGATTAGTTAAGCTCCATGCCAACTATACATTACAATACCGGGCCTCGCTCTGAGTATTTTACACGCAATATTCTCTCTATGAGTTAATTTAGGATAAGAGTGCTAGTAAAACCTCGGGTCAGAATAAGACCATATCCATATCATACCTATCACTGTGAGTCGCACATACCTAGTTTAACCACCTACTCGTCACAATTTAACTTTTACGGTGCACTTCACAGAATAAGGCCCAAATTAGGAGCTGTATCTCCCTACTCGAAATTCACCATTAAGACGCGAAAAAGGTTATTAATTCGTCAGGTGTTAATTGAATTGACTCACATCAACAAATCGAAAATCAAATAAAAATGTATCTAAAAATGGGTTGTCTAAACACGTAAAAATACAAAAGCAGCTCATCATAGGACCTCATGAAGAAATACAATATGGAAGACGTACGAAAATAATTTACGAGAATATGAGTAAATGTACAAATATCAGAAAAGAGTATCCTTGAGAATATAAAACAGTCAATTAACCTTTACTGGCGAAGGAGATATCTCGGAATCAACGTGTAAAATCAAAAGTAAATATTTATTGTTTGCAGCAGTAAGAGAGTCAAAAAAATGAAGATTTTTATGACGTTAACGGAAGAGAAACTGATTACTCAGACTGTGAAAAGCTGCTTTAATGGCCAAGCATACCTATGTATTAAAAACTGAACAAATAATAATAGAGAAAATTATAGGCCGACCAAGGGAAAAATGTTTGGAAAGTTTTAGAAAGACAATAATCCCTAAGTTTTAGAAAGACAACACCCAATACAAATATCTGTATCATTATGATGACATTGCCTGACGCATAAAGTATATTGCCTTCGATAAAGACGTATTACATTGAGACATTGAGACTTCTTAGTCCCTTTTTACATCTGGCCTTAATGTTTTTGAGGGATCTCAGTCATTTTTGAAAGCATACATTCTAATACGAAAATATTTGGAAATTCGAACCAAGTCTAAAGAGTACAAAAGAGTAAATGAAATTAAAATCCTTCGTAATTTTCCACAGGTTTTATTCTGCGACCGGTTTCGTAAGAAGGTCTTACATCTTCAGGCCTGAAGATGTAAGACCTTCTTACGAAACCGGTCGCAGAATAAAACCTGTGGAAAATTATGAAGGATTTTAATTTCATTTAGTATGGCTTTCCACCAAGTAACGCCTGATCATATCGATTTTATCAAGTACAAAAGAGGTTCACTTCAGAATTTCCTGTCCAGTTTCAAACTAAAGTTTTTAAAGATCGAGCGGATTTAAGTCCTACGGGTTCAAGTTAAATAGACAAAGTTTTCTAGTACTTAGCTTAGTTTAAATTAGGAATTAATTAAAATATCGAATCCAATTTAGAATCAGAATCGACCAGGGCCCAGGGGCACATTCACATTTCATTCGTTCCGATAGCCAACGTCTATTTCCCGCACCAACCATTGTAATATTTTAGCCTTCTGAATGTTTTATATACGGTTTCTAGCTTTTTGCAATTACATAACAGTACACTAAATTTTAAAAGGAAACTTAGTAATAGTTCGTTGCAAGTAGTAATTACACATGTTTAGTAAATTTTACTCAAATTAAACTTAAGTAAAATGAGCATTGTTGGGCCCTAAAATCGGGACGGAGTAAATAAGGTTTCCGGATTCGGTTCGGGTTCCGATTTTCAATTTTTTCGGTTCAGGTTAAGTTTACACTCCAGAAAAATAACCTTTTTCGGTTTCGGTTCACTCAGAAAAGCGAAAAAGGAATTGCTGTAGATGTAGACTAAAAGAGGCCAAGTAATCCCCATAAACGAGGCTTTTCTACGTCACTGATTAATGATACCTGGAATTCTATCGGAATGAGACACTATAAACTATTCCATACAAAAAAAATGAAACCTGAAAGTCTACTTAATAGATAAACACTCTGACGGTTAACCACGCCTCAAGATGACGTAAATTAAAGTAAGAAACATCGCATGCATTTCCGCGGGAGAAGAATTATGCTGCTTAAAGAGGAAAAACACGGTTGAATATCAAGTTCTATACGTCTCTAACAGGTTGTGTATTCAAGGCGAAGCAGTGCTGAGATTTCCTCAATTCTGAATATAGACTCTGTGGTCATCAACGCACTTACTAAATAAACATTTCTCTCCAGACATAACAACCTTAAATATAAGTGAGTAAAATTAATCACTGAAAATATTTTCCTTCAAATCAATCGAAAATTAAATTCATTGTACGAAAATTAGGATCTAGAATATCGGGTTAAATGCAAAATCGATACTGTGATGTAACCGATAAGTGCCTAGGCGAAACTAAAGTCCTTTAACTCAAGTCTAACCCATGAACGTTGATTTTTTTCAATACCAACACTTCGCGCAAACATTTTAACTTGCGTTTATTTCTTCTTTTCGTCTCTAATATACGAACTGGTTTCTCCTCATCAACAGAAAAATGTCACATTTGTCGCCTCACTGCCCTCCCTAGTTGATAGCAAGCTTTCGCGAGAATTTCATGCGAGATGATAACTCGATGTGGAACGGTTCTTTTCTGTTGAATAGCCGATCGAAATCATTTTCATATAATTAAAAAAAAATCTTAATCAAATGGTTGGTTTTACAATTTTAATATTGGATTAGATTTTTTTAAATGACGCAAGAACGCGGCCCGCCGAAGATATCAAATCAACCCAACAATCTTCACAAAATTTTTTAAATAATTTCTGTTCTCAGAATCATGTATCTGTAGATATATATGGATGTAACCTTTGATGCTCTCAATGCCTTTGTCCGGATGAATTGTTATTTTATCTGCAAAAATATTCCTATAAATCCTTGCATATACTCACACAGCATATTGGGAAAACCCATAAAAAAAGGAGATTAAATTTTTGGAGAGGTAGTAGGTGTTATCAGTCAAATTTGTAACATAATCCCATCAGATGCAACAACTAAAATTCTACTTAAGCTAAAGTTAACAACTCCTGCAAAAGTCACAATTATAATTAAAAGGTATGTTCTCGCCAATTAAACAATTGAACAATTATTCGAATTATATTACACAGCATAAAATACTCAACTGGTGACGTTATATAAGCTTTCCAAGCGAGTGGGCGAGTAATGCCGGTATACGCATGTATAGGTCGACCTTTAAATACGAAATTTCAATGAAAGAAATCTAGGGTAGACCTATACACAAGAGAAGTATGAGGGCCATCCAGAAAGTTCCGAAATATTAACTTCGCAAATATAGTAATAATATAATATATTTTGTAATAATAATAATAATATTTTTTGTGTAAACGTATCTTTACTCGAAAAGTTGTTTTATTGTTTTAATAAATAATATACACTTGCATTTTAAAAAATTGGTGATACAGTATGACCAAAGTTGTTAAAAATAATAAATTATACCTCTTTTGGAGCTCATTACTTGAAAATATACTTTTGTTAAAGTCCATACGTTATAATTAAAATTAATCTATCATAGATAGCTTTCCAGTATTTAATATTTACGAAAAAACTAGGGTCGAACTTTACAGGAGATGTGTAAAAAACGGAAATTTTAAATAAAAATTCGGGGGATCGACCTATACACGAATACATACAAAAATAAAAGGCTACATAAATTTAGCCACGAACTAAAATTGATATACATTATGGATGATTTACTGGGTATCAAAAAAATTGATAGTGACCGCTCTAATCCTTCAAAAGCCTCTCTAAAACTTCGACACGAGGTCGAGGATGGAGTCAAATGAAGAGGAGTTAGTTCCCTTCGGTAACAGCGGGATGAGATGTTGGCAAGGAGCATCCTCTCTATTAAGTAACTCAGTTATTCTGCATCGCGTCTCCGGAGACGGATGTTCTATCAACTATTTAGTCCTCAGAGATTCTCTCCAGACACTGTCGTCTGAAGCGCTCCTCATTTGCTTACGAAAGGGAGGTTCGTCATATGATATTCCATCTCTTCGCAGGTAAGAAAACCACATCCAATTAACCAGAGGAAGTCAATGAAGATATAATTAAGAGAGATGGAATTTGGAACAATTTCAGGTTCGCTAACGTTCCTCTCAACTTGATCCAGTTTTAGAGACTTTAAATCAAAAGCTTAGATAGTACTTTTGGGTACTATGCTAAACGATATGTATTTATATACGTAACGGGCTTCAACGTAAATAAATCCCTTCCTCAGATGGCAAATCCTGCCATCGCCCTACATTAGGTGAAGTACAGGGATTATAAAAATGGGAAATGTTATATAAAACTTCGTGGAATAGCCTATACACGAATTTACTAGAATACACGAATTTACTAGAGTATGTGCGGCAACCAATGTGACAGCCTAATTCCTCTCGTATTAGAAAGCATCGAATAAAACCACTACGAAAAGTCGCTTTGTAACGTATAATGAATTGAGCAGCGTGCTAAGGGCTTTTACGACACACACAAACTGCCTCACAGCATCAAAACAAACCCGGTTATTGAAAAATAAATAAGAATAGAAGGCTAATGAAAATTTAACGTACCACAAATTGAAAAGAACACCATCAAGTTTTCAAGGTCCAGCCTCATTATCAGGTAATAAATATAATAATAATATTCTATTCTTNTAGCTTTACTTGGTGGAACGCCATTATGAAATAAATATGAACGTACTTCGTAGTTTCCACAAGAAATTTTGCTTTCCAAAGAAAAAAACTTTCTTCTGAAAGAAAAATTTCTTGTGGAAACTACGAAGTACGTTCATATTTATTTCATAATGGCGTTCCACCAAGTAAAGCTATAGCATATTGATTACATTTAATACACTATTTTAACTGCATCAGAAAAAAATTATTCAGTGTTTACATTCTTTATTTAATTCTGTGTGATGATACCAGGTAAAGATCAATATATAATCGGTTTGATAAGATTTCAAGGTAAAGGGCAAATCGAAAGACTTACAAACGCCTTATAACGTATACTTCAAGATAACTTATTTTTTAAATCATTAACCTGCATTCCTTGATTCCTTCACAGCCTACAACGCAAAAAATCATTAGGCATATCCATCGTTTCGAAATAATATTAATTATTGCTTACATAATTGAAATATAATTTGTATCCTGAATAAAATTTACGTAGCATTTATGTCTCAATCGACGGAAACGAGTCATCAAGGCAAATAGCTAATTCATGTTAAACGAAGAATAATCTCTTTCAAGTTAAAACGTAAATTTACTAAGCAGTAAAACTTCCACACTCCGACTCCATCTGTTAAGAATTTTTCCTGATTTCAAGACAGCAAAAACTGAATTTATTGTAATTTAAGATAACGCAAATTTAATGAAAAATTTAGTGTAGTGCGTCTTTTAAAGGACTAAGACGAAGTTTGCTCTTTGAAAAACGGCCTTCTCCCACAAGTAACGACAGTATGGACCGGCATTTTCTAGAATGCTGATTCACCATTCTAAAGGTCATTCTCTTTGTTTCTCCCTGTGGCACAGATTGCACACGACACGGGCATCCACAAACTGCGATAAAAGACAATTCCTGAGCGCTCACAGGAGCCAAAAATTATTTATATCTAAAATACGACGCAAATCAAAATAATAATTAATCGCATTTTGTTACCGGTTCAGAGATATAAGCTCAAACTCAATGCACGCTTAGCAGATATCCTCTGCTAGTTTTTATACAAAGTATTTACCTATAAAAATATCGCTATTACGAAGACAGCGAGTAAAAGATTATATACATCTTCAAATCCAATCAAAATCCATTTCTTCCATTGAAAACTAAATCAAGGTTACATTCAAGGAACATGAACGATCTGCGAAGGAAACATCCCAACGAATGAAATGAAGCATTCAGACACGCCATCAGAATATACGAATTTAGCAACGTGAAAAAGATGTATAGGTGAGCTTATGAAAACATTGATTCTTTGAAATACTGAATAACTGATAAGTGTTGCATATGCTTGCTGCAACCGATGACGATTTTATCCGTTTAACTTTTTCACATCCAACACACAATAACTAGATGCAAGGGAGGAAATTACACACGGAAATTGCTGTAATAAAAACAGATTTAAACAATTCCTAAGCCGTAGAGATGAGCCCCAGTGCACATGCGGTGACCAGATCAAGGAAACCGCCTTGGTTGGTCGGAACTGATCCAATCTAAATATCCGGCTTTGAAGCTCTGGACAGATGGAATCTCTGAGAAAGCCCCGTATCGGCTTTAAGGATGTTTAAAATCTTTACAGTAAAGATATCCTGAGACTCCTGAGTATATTCTTCATTGGAATTTACACAGAAAACTAAATTTCATAGTCATAAATTAAACCGTACGGTTCACCTCGTTATTAACAACAAAAATCGATCACTGATTACGTTGTGATTCATCATCAAGGGCATATTTCAATTAATAAAATGAAAACCTTATAAGCATTTCTCCGCAGATGGAGTAATTACTTCTAGACAAGACTACATGAATCGGAACAATTTTGATCCCATCCCTGGCTGAGCAGCAAAATATAGACAGGCATAATCTGAATTATCCTTTCAAAAATAATCGTGCTGTCTCCACCGCCGTTAATCAGTTTCACATCGAAAGAATTAATTCGACATTGAGAGCCAATCTCTTCTCCTCAATTACCGAGTCCACTTGACGTCAATCCGATAAAATTGCTCGAAAAGGAACCGCAAACACGGCCTTCGATTAATTTAGTTTCGACAACGCGACAAAACAGAAACCCTTGAATGCATTTAGGGCCGCGATAATTCATTAAATGCATTTGCGGTTTAGAACGACTCCAAAAACCATCAACGCTATAAAATTGGAGTTCTTGTAAGAGCTGCAACTAACTCCACCATCGGTGGCGACTTCCATTCTAGTAAATATATTCTTTACGTCTCGTGCAACGCTATTAGAATAAAAACAATACTCACGAAGCAACGCAATGATATTTTATTAATTAGACAAAATAATGACACACTAACAGTACATAAACAAAAATGAGTTCTCTGAAACAAATATTCTTTTCGCGCAAAGAAATTGCTCGGATTGTCTTTCGTTCAGGTTCCTCAGAAATTGCTCCTTACTGAATAACTGTTTAAATTAAAAAATGCGTGCCGATATGTGTAAACATAAATCTAAATGAAATTAATGAATTAAACTAGTCGGACTGCGAAGAAATGAGATTAGCTAAATAAGACCAGATATATTTGTGGATATGCGTATATTCACATGATCTTAAGAATGTAAAATTTGTTGGTATTCATTGCCAGTACAATATATCTTCAGGTGCCCCTATGTTATGCTCCTAAAGATATGTTTTAAGATGCATGTATACAGAAATTTGACAAGTGGCCTACTGTTCAGAGCAGAATATACCTAACCATGTGAATATAAGAATCGCTGGTATCATCGCCTAAATTAAACTTACATGAGAACGAACTTTCGGATAATTTTTGGTATCGATAGTAAGAATAGAAATAGTTATTATTTAAGAAAACGGATAAAATAGTTGAGGTAAATATTCAGACATGATATTACATGTTAAACCTCTGACATTCACAGAAGCACTCAAAACGAACTTATGCTATGAACAACAAAAGAAGTGAATTTGGTATGTATTAAAAACAAATTATACACGTTTCCACATAGTAAATTTATAAGTGGGACACGCCCATTGTTTACATAATATTTGCTGTGGAGTGCTTCTATAAAGAAATGCGAGTCAGCTAGAAAATTTAACACTGGATAAGGAAATAACATTGTAATAAATAAAACTTTTTAACTAATACACAACATTCCAATGCCCTTTTCTACTAGATTATTGCGTTTAGCTGTACTAATTCCAAGATATTTAACGTATATTTCCGTCTAATTTCATCATTGCAAGATAAACTTTTGTGAGAAATTAATAATGATGATTTATGAAATCGAATACACATCACTTACGTACATACATACACATCATTACATCGCGAAAATAGCACAAATTCCATTAACACTATGGATATTAAACAAAGAGGAAACGACACAGAATCAGGAGTGACTTTGTGGTAATTATTAACGTTAAAAAACTCCATTTTAACAAAACTTTTACTAAACCACAAGATTCATACACGCACGACCATGGTTTCGCAGCATGGCTGCATCATCAGGTAGACCTGATGATCAGGTATGAATCTTGTCGTTTAGTAAAAGTTTTGTTAAAATGGAGTTTTTTAACGTTAATCGTTACCACAAAGTCACTTCTGGTTCTGTGTCGTTTAGTGAAGAAAAAGTTCAAGAGCGATGTTACGTTGCGTTGGTCAGGCCTCACCTGGAATATAGGTACGTGTTGTGTTTGGGTTCCTGCAGAAAAGTGTTGTATTCGAGAATTATAAAAAAGCGAAAGGCCATACGTTTAGCAAATAATTGCTACGATAAATCGTGATAAACGTGTGCTTTTCTAAGATGCTTCAGGACGCAGGATGGGAATCTCTAGAAGATAGAAGATTTAAACAAAGACTTAATTTACTCAATACGTTCAGAGAAGGTACTTTTGTAGAAGTTGTAGCCGATATTATGCGCCCTCCCTGCTACATAGGCCGTTGTAATTTTGAAAGGAGAACCAGAGAGATAGATGCTAGAACGAATCAATTCAAAAAGTCATTTTTTCCGCAAACTATACGCGAAAGTAATCTATTAGGGAAGTAGAGTCATGGTGCATGCACCCCCTGCCACACGCCGAAAGGCGGCTTGCAGCGTACTCGTACATATGTAGATGTTGGTGTAAGTATTTTGAGGAGATATCTATTTGGATTGTTAAATGTAAACGCTGTTTGTATTGGTTGTAGGTTAATTTGTAAATAATAGCCGTTAAAGATGTGAATCAGTGAATTTTGTAATGTATTGTAGTTAACGAACAGAGTTTATGTTTACTTTTTATGTCTTCATATTTGTTAAACGTTTTGCTTGGTTGATGTATTTGGAGTAAGTTAACGTTTCCACCTGACCCAGAGGCAGCTCACCGAACCGGAAACCGAAAAAACAGTTATTTTAGTCGAAGTGAAAATTAAACCCNAGCCTAAAAATCAATTTTTAAGAAGTATAAACTCCTTTCATTTAGAGGAAGAAGCATGGAAACGCGAAATTGCTTCTGAAAAGTTTCCTACATCAACCAAGCGGTGCGATGGCTTAGTGATTCAAATGTATGGCTTTCGGACACGAAGGTTAACGGTTCGCGGCCCGGTTTTGGAAAAATTTTTACTTCTGGGAAAATTACGAAATTTTTTTTATTTTTCGTGGGGCTACCCCAATTTCACAAATCTGCGAGTTAATTCGATTTTTTGTCGCATTAACGTCGAACTTCGCATTTTCTTGACATGTTTCACCGCTGGAGGGGCAGTTTTTAAAAATCAATAAGTAATTCCGTAAATTAGGAAATTGTAAGATTAACACCATCATATATTGCATTGTAACTCGATTAAAGTGGAGTAAATCCTAAAAACCTAAATCCTAAAATCTTAAAAACCCATTTCAACTACTTTAAATAAAAACTCGTGTGGGCTTGGACTGAGCTATCTGCGAACCCAATATGCTATTAATTGCTAGTACAATAGTCTGTGGAATGGATTGATATCGTAAAGCGGGGGTCTACTGTCCAGTGTAGTGTCAAAATGTAGACAATTGTAGAAGTTCTGGAGTTCACAAAGTTCAGCGGGTAATTGTAAATTATCTTTTAGTCCCGAAAAACCTATCACAATCTTGGCAAAGAAGATTGCTGAATTCTCCACACGTTGAGTTCTTCATTCAAGTACATTCAACTTACGAAAGAATATGGATATAAAAATATATATTAACTCCTGTTAACAACTGCAACTTTTAAGATTAGATACAACTCTAATGGATACTAAATTAATTATTTTCCCATCCTGAATTAGTAGCTTGCTATATTCTATTTTTATCAAAATGAAAAAATTAAGTTCAACTTCCCTGTCAAAAACCACAAGAAAAGAGGAAGTAGTAGGATTTTTCACACTAAAGACGATTACTCCCACATGTTTAGAAGCCAAACAAAGTCGAAAAGCTTCGTTTATTTTAAGAACCATGAATTAGTTCAAGTGCATGCCCCGAGTTAAAAAATATGCAACACAATAAACATAACAGAATCAGGCGAGGTGTTGTGGAAATCCATAATGGCAAGAATCTTAAGATGACCAGAAGATGAAGATCAATCGTCGAAACCAGTCGTGTGTATGTTACTGTTAAAATAAAAATTGTGGAAAAAGTACAAATTTCCTAAGGTTCTTTCCAATTCTATGATATGCAATTTTCAATTTCAATAACACTCAGTGTTAAAATCAGTAGTTTTGAAACCGAAAAACCTAATCAGTGCCTACGTTAATGATACAGTTGGAAAGGATTCCATGTCTTCATCACTTACGCATTCTAAGATATTTTATTCGACTAAATTTTCTTCATATGCACCAAAATAAATCAAAGAGAATACAAAAAATAAAACGTATGCTTAGAAAAAAATATACACGGAAAACTTGTTCGATCATCAATAAAAGCTTATAGAAATATCAACTATAGACCTTAGCATCAATAGATTCTAATTTGCGATAGATGAAAGAGGGATTGTAAACAAATGAACAAAATTACTTAAAGTACGGAATATGGTTTATTTTGGAAAATTATTTTTATTTTCACGCAGAAGTACTCTTATCCGCTAATCTCTTTTAGGAAGGAATGTAGCTGAATTTTATAAATTATATAACAGGAATAGATATAAAAGCGCCATACATATATCCTTCTAAATTATATAAGTACACGATTAAGTATTAAGTGAATTTAAAATGAAGATAATTACGATCACTTAAAAATGTCCAACCTTCAACATTCACCTAAATCACACGTGAAGTTTTTTTCCAAGCGGAAAGCGTGAATTATTCAATAATGCGTCGCATGCCACCGAGCAGCTGAAACTTTCACCGCACAACGACAATGACAAGGATAAATTTCAAGAAAACATGCTCTAATACATCGGAATTAGCAAGGTCAAGTTTGACAGAGTAGTCATTCACAGGACCAAATTCACACTCTCGTAGTATTCAAGGCAATGACGAGTACTATTCAGAAATGACTGTTACTAACATAACTCGAAATTGACGACTGAAAAAATACTCAACTAATTTCGAAACAACTTGATCTTACCAACCGTGTACGTCGACATTTTATAAACATCCGTAATGAGAGATAAATGGCCCTGTAAAGAAAGAATCCAAAGGAAAAGGAATAAATAGTTTCCAGTAAAATGATTCCAGTAAGAATATGAGTATCAATAGGTGCCAAGGAATTCCTAGAAAACATGGGACGAATAAAATTGACTCTATGACGGTGCCATCATGACAAAAAATCAAATGTGATTCGTAATAAGTTGTAGCTGTTTACTCACCACTCAATATGATTTTCGCAATACGAGGCGGTACTCACCTGGAAGAAAAAAAAATATGTAAGTAAAACTCATTATTATAAATTACGCAGAAAAATGAAGGAGCGTGAATTCTCCCCAAATTCGATAAAGCTACAAAGAAATCCCTTTACAATAATAATGTCAATTTACAGCATATTTGGTTGAACAAGAAAAATAGCATATTTTTATAATATAAATAAAAAGCAAATTGCACATTTTCCAATGCTTCATGAGCCACCCAAGCGAAATTAATAATATTCTTGTCGTTCAATGCGTTCTCCAACGGCTGAAGCTTTTACACCAGTACTACTAACTAGCCATAGAGATGCTTACGTAAGAAAATAAAGACAGCGTTAATACGACCAAACAATTATTCGAATTAATACCCAAGTTGAATGAAAATGGTACTTAAAGCAAATCAAAATGGGAAAAAAATTACTGAATACTTTTTCATTCGATTATGATTATGATTTGAATATAATACATAACCCAAATTACACCATAAGTACTAGCTGATGAAAAAGAACTCTGATACCTTTCCTTAGGATGAGTTGGGTCCTTAAATACACAAGAGAAATAATTGGGAGTGATACCGAGATATGTGCTGGGTGCTGAGTGACATGAACTGTGCGATAGAAATAATACAATTAGAACGATCTTCAAAACTAAAAAGATCATGAGATAGACTATATCTGTCTATATAAGACAGGTTCAAAATGTAGTTTGAACGCCAGAATACAGCGCACGGAAGGTGTCCTAGACCGCCAGTATTTTCAAACATTGATAAATTAATTTATATCTCGAGAACTTGAATTCGGAGATAAAATGGGTGATGACTTTAAAGCATTTTGCACTATCGTCAGTATATAATATACAGCTAACACATTTTTATATAAAATTATTCCTGCTTAAAAAGTCAAGTTTTTACGAGTAATGAAGTGTTACACATTGTATGTCATGGATATCTATAATCTGTAGTTTGACCGATAAGTTTTGATACTTACACATATGAGATTTAAAAAACTGCTTGTAGGTGAGCGAGTTGTCTAAAATGTGGGTGTCTCACTGCCCCGAAAGGTTGACAGAATTCTTAAGGAGTTCTAGTGACCAAAAAGGTTGGACAACTCAGTAAATCATCTATGATCTTAGAAATGCTCTCGAAGCCTTCACTTGTGTATCTTCCTTTTATGTATCTCACGATTATCATTTACGATTTATGCTTTTCGAACGACCTTACGACAGCATCACGTATTCCCTCTGAACGGTTCCGGGAAGCGAATTCAGCATGAAGGTCAACGACGTCCTGGAGCCCTTTCGGCACTTCCGAAAACTTATAAGAGTTTGCTCACTTAAAACAAGGTTGTGAGATTAGATACCAGAAGTGTAGGATGTTAGCGAGAGAGTTAGAATTTCCGTCAAAGTCTTCCTAACAATAAGCAATAAACTTTTGCGCATCATAAAACAGTCTTCCCCTACCAACCTCCATCAGCTCCTCTGATGACAGCTAACAAGATCGCCAACTGCACGACGTTTATTGCTATGGCGCAGAAAATAAAACACGATGAATACCAACAACGCGGATGGGTGAAGCTATTCCATTGGCTCCAATGACAAATATATTGATATTTATCACATTCAAATTATAAATTAGATCTAGATTTGGAATGGCTTATCCGATATTTTCAGCTTTGATATTGAAGAAATATACAAGGAATAGTATTAGTAGTTAGTTACTCTCACATTTAGAAAAATGATTTGAATTTAGGTATAATATTAATATGATAAATAAAGAAGGAGCAGAAACATCGTGCTGCTGGATGGTATACAACGTAATAGAATTTCACTCTCGAAAACCATTCCACATGTAGGAAAATACGAGAGAAAAACAAATACAACCTACTGGAAACTGCTCATTCTTGCTTACTAATTAATGCATACTAGTACTTATGGAAGTGTTCGTATATGTATGAACCTGTAGGATACCGCAGTTAGTTGGCTAACGTAGTTTTCGGCGAATAAATGAGATTTCGGAACGTTCATTCGACGAGGAATAGCGTTCCTCTACTCCAATTTGGCAAGTTAACATTAATATCGCTGTAGATAATTTCCATCAATTGTAAATTATTTCTCTATCTACTTCTAATTAATCACAAGGTGATTAATTAGAAGTAGATAGAGTGGAATTACCTTTTCATCACTATCGCTAATTCAAAGCTTACCATGCCATTACTTAATGTCTAGTTTAGGGTCATATTATTCTTACACAGTAAGGATATAACGACTCTAAACACGGATATTAATTTCACGGAAATTTTTGACATGAGCTCGCAACTACTTCAGACTCGTTCCATATCCTCCAGAGTTCGATTTTCAGTACGCAGCAAAATATATCCCGCAACAGCGAAAACGTCCGGGCGAATAAGAGAGTGCGACGGGCGCACAATAAGATGACTAAACCTCGCGTACGCTTCCGGAATCCTCGAGACGAAAGAGAATTCATCCCACGTAGGCAGAGAAGAAATAAAAACCGAAATCCCTGGGAAAGATCGATCCTCTCATTCGACTGGGTCTCGTTTCTCTAAAATAGACTGCGAAAAAGAACATCTTTCCCAAAGAATTCCCTTCCGACAGTTGCGAGGCGAGTCGAAATAAAGGAAAATTTCTCATGAAATCCAGCGCATTAGGAACTTCCTGAAGACGTTTCTAAGGTTTTCAGGGGTTTCGATAGTTGGCTACAGCGGAACGCAGGTTCGCTATATCTGGAATTATTTTCGGGGCTCCCGATGGCCAAGTGGGCAACGCGTTCGACTTCGAAAGCAATCCCGGGTTCGATTCCCGGTGGGGGCCTACGTGCGATATAACCTAAGCTGTCGAAGCAATTTTAAGAGTACTACTACTACTGATATATTTTCATGCTGGCGAGCTATAGGTAGAACGGTCTACCGAATATTAGCAAATCTTCACTATAAAATTTGAAGTCCAGCGAGACGTAAGCCTTCGAAACCGAAGCTACTAGCTACCATGAATAATTTGTTTACGATGATCTGATGGGTTGATACATGAATCTCCTTTTCTTGAATCTAGGCTCCGTCAGGCCGAAAGAGGATATGCTAACATCGTGAATGTTACGCGAACAATACAATTACATGGTTAACTTTGTGAATGGTATGTCTCGCCACCACCACCTACGAAGCTTACTTTATTCCCAAAACGAGCAGAAATAGGCTAGAAGTTACAATTGATTAATATATTGTCATACGTGCAGGACATCCCAACATACTGTAATTATTTCTTCCACGAGCAATATGTCTAGAATCAACGGAACGTTTTAGATGGAGTTTCTCGTTTCCAAGAAGATCGATTCTGTAATTCCGGCACAGTCCTAAAGCCGTGGGTACAATATACCCTAATCGAAATATGAAATTTTGAAGGTTTTCGTAGATCTCCTTTATACGATTCTGTAATCATTAAGATTAAGGGATTATATCGCAATTGATATTACGCCAAAACTTCAACATAGGAGCATTATAAAACTCCCATTTACTCCTACATAGACGCAGGAGTAATGCAGTGTCCTCGATGCTTTAGGACTTCGCATATCTGCATTACCGCGAAAAATTTTCTTAAATAACTGCTGTCAGTCATAGATATTTCATGAAGGAAATCGATACCGAATTTCTAAGCGGCTAATAACTCGTAGCGTGGCAAACGTTATAATATTAGTTGAACCGATTGAAAATTTTACATTCCATATTATTATTTCCATAAAATACGCCAAATGTAATGCTCTTCAAAGTATATATTTAAACGGCCATGATTCAACAGTGACTTGAAACTAATGATAAGCAACCAATGGTTGAGAACTATTATGATTGCGAGTTTAAATCGCAAAAGAATACAGCACATAACATGAATACTAGGAAAAAGTTTAACTTTGATGTAGCAAGATTTTATAATCAATACGGTGCTAATAGATTTAATGTTGTAATTCCAAAACGTTTTAACAATCTGCCTGACTATATGCACAGTCTCAATACTTTGTCGGAAGTGTAGAAGAATATGAAAAAATACCTATATAACTAATCGGCGAACTAATGAATACATTTGGAGCACCCCCTGATGAGCTAGAATTGGCTCAGGGGGACTCGAAGGTCTAACTTTAGTATTTTTGTGTTTGTAAGCCATTTGCTGGCAGTTTCTGTACTTCGTTTGTACCTTATTTGTATTTGTTGATTAATAAATTATTATTATTATGGTAGTGATTATATCCTTGGAGGTGGAGAATTCAGGGGTCCACGGAACACCAGTAGAAACCAATAGTGTAACGTTACTCCTGTTCCGTTTGATGATTCAGGAGGTGATTCTATTCAATTCACGATTCGCAGGTTTATTCAAAAATCAAGAACGTCCCCAGAACTTGGAAATCCAACATATTTGGACACCAGGGCGATGCATTATCAACCTTCAACCTTGAAATTCGGAAGTGGTGTACCTCGTCATCTCCGCTCTATCACGCATGATAAACAGAGCTCTTTTCCCTTGAGCAACGAGAACTTCAAACCAAAAATTCCCACTGAGTAAGACGTTGAACCAAACAATCCTTTTCTTTATAGCATGATTTTCATTTCCTCACCAAGGACCGCCGGCGATTCGAGAGTCAAAATGGTCCGGGCGACCTCGAGACTAAGATTTGCATGCAGATTCACGACGTAAGCAGAAAACTGTTTCGATATTTTGAAGGTAGTCAGTCAATCGAAAGAGCACATACATCGGGATTTTGTATCTATCCATTCACTTGGACTCGGTCCAGAAGTGCTCCAATTATACTATTAACTTACGACGAAACTCAGGAAATTCTTATATGACCCAGTTATCACGAATTACATTACTGCATTACACAATACCAGCAGTTACATTCTGAATTAACGGTTTAAGATAATTATTAACGCATTTTTCTCTTTGTCTGTTGCTTCCGCTTTGTGACGATTGCTGTGGGTAATTCCGAATACTCCATCCCAGGTTGCCTTAATACGTGAATTTCATTATAAGAATTTTGTTTTATAACTTTTCCTTTGTCAATGTACAATGTACGTAATCCTTAAGATTTAAGTCGTTATGTATTTATGGATTGTGCAAGTAGTAGAATTCATCGATTTAACTGAGCGGTTCCCGGATAGCCAAGCGGGTGACGCGCTCCCTTTGGTTAGAACGGTCCCGGGTTCGATTCCAGGTGGAAGCCCATATGAGCGAAATGACCTGAGCTGTCGAAGCACTTGCAACAATACTACTTAGCTGACATAATCATTAATTTTTCAGTCGCAATTTATCTAGTAACATTGAATTTTACACTTTATAGAGCCTGATATAACATAAGCCAATCACCCTGTATTTTATTTCATATCAAAGTAAACCGATGATTGAGTGCAGGAAAAGGTCTTAAATGATTCTGTCCAATAACAGTTAAAATACTACCGAATTTTACACTTCCTCCTTAATGTTTTAGCAATGAATTCAGCTGTTATATATGACTGTTTCAAACTGTTTGCTTTTCATCCGTTGACTGTTTTTCACTGTTGTTTTTCAAATTACTATCAATTATGATAGAACTCAGAAATAATAATGATAGTAATCATGTCTTTATTAAGGCGAATTTTAGTCTAATGATACCACTCTTACAATTAACCTTGCAAAGATGGACACAAACAACCATGCCCTGACCAGGATTCGAACCCGGGACCTCGGCGTTGTTAGGCTAGCACACTAGCCGCCACCACCGGCCTAAATATACCCTTTCTCGATACCGAGAAAGGGTATATTTAGCATTCAAACATCAATTGTATTGTATGATACAAACCAGATATTAAACAAATTATAGCATTAGCTCTTAATTAACAAATTTGCTTCAGCATAATTAGTTTGAGGATGCATAACATTAAACTAGGTAAATTTACTTCCCTCAAATTTTAGGTAGAAGCAACGGTCTTAATTAGGAATTGTAATCAATGCATATATGTTTGTAATTGTAATTGTATGTGAAATTGTACGACGAACTGCCTTCGGCAGGTTTTGGAGGGGTTTTCCTCCCGACTAGGGTGAATCCCAGGCAGAATACTTACTCCCCCCAAATAAGTTGACTCAATGATTTCATAATGTGTTATTTTGAGGTGTATATTGTAGTTATTTTGGGGTATATATATTGTGTCCTATGTAGTATGTATGTATTTGGGGTATATATTATGATGTAGGAATGACGTTAATTAAGTATACAGTTGCCACCGTGGAATAGGTTCCACACCGCAGCCTTTGATTGATAATAATAATAATGCGTTAACAAGAAGCCATTTTCAAAAACCTTTTCATTAAAAAGATGAAACTAAGAGGCTATCTTAAAATGTTAACGAAATCAGTATAACGAAGAGCAGCGAACCAAAATATAACCAAAATCCATATTAATAAGCTTGGTTTCAATACAAAAGATGACGCTTTTATAAGTGAATAAATTAAAATACGAAGAAGATTATGCTGAAATCGCATGGAGTGTATTAAGAAAATCCGAAGATACTAAAAAAGAATCATTAGGTGCTAGAGAAAAAGTCTAAATCATTCAATGACACAAGGGATTTTAAATCAAACATTTCATAAATTGCGTCATATTTCAGTTGCTTTTACACTTCAAAAACGCATGAAAGAGTTAAACGTTCCAAGAGTAAATACTTTTGTGTACTGTACCACGTGTAAATACTTTATGTGTTTAATTATGTGGGTAAGCATAAAATCGCATTCCCAGAAATTTTTGAGTGGTCTTAATCTGGAATTCATCAGTGAAATACGAGTAATATGATGCCGAAATCAACCAAGCACGCAGTTGAGTATATATTTACTTTCAATTAAAACGGCACTTGTTCGAAGCTCGGACCTTAATTGCTTTCTATTTAATTTTTAGAAAGGAATTTAATGGAAATTTCACAACTCGGAGAAACCTGCGGAGGTTCATCGAGAAAAAGAAAGAATTATGTAATGAATTGAGGAAAGGGCAATACGTCAAGAGATAGCGAAATCTTCGATTAGAACTTTTTGATGCCCATCGTTTACGAAAAGAACCGGTATATCGTTAGTAATCTATATTATGATCATCATAAATTATCTAACCATAATCTGATCAATCTAAAAACAATACAGGAAGCGCATCACTCTTTTTGGCAATAAATGAAGCTACTTGACACTTATGTCAACATTTGAGTAGATTACAAGGATAAAATGTCATTAGTTTTAGATATGGACGCTCAAAGGCAACTGGTTAAATAAACATATTTCGAGATACCATTCTCAGTGTTGCAGGACATGTTATGGGTTTCAATTAGTTCTACCAAGTAACCTGATGAAAAGAGCTCCTAAGCGGTTGAATTTAGACATCACTGACCTCTTTAAACATAATGTGCTTCATATCTTTCGATCGTTCTCCAAGCAATAAATAGAGAGATACTCTATTTTCTGTTTAGACGCCTGTGCATCGCTCTCCCGAGTAAAAGAAGGCATATTTACGACGCTTACGGTGAACAAAAACATGATGTAACATAACTAGGAGAAAATAGCTTTCATAGATAATGAATGCGATATGCTTAAATAACGTAAGAGATCTTAAAAGAGATTCTCTTGCACAGTATGTGAAACTCTACACCTTATTCTGACAATTTAATTTCAAGTAAACAGAGAAGCAAAAAGTAAAATTAAAATAATTTAATATTCTAGATAGACATCTCCGAATGGAGAT
>KZ308340.1:398575-453175 GCA_000376725.2 Ladona fulva | reverse complement strand
AAATAAAGAAAATCTATTTTTATTTAGTTAATTCATGATTAGGAATACAAAGATAATCTATAACCATAAAAATAAATTTCAGTCACCGGCAAAAATTGAATATTTACCCTCAGCGTTGAAAGTGTTAAGCAACGATGAAAAAGAATGACTACAACTTCTAGTAAACAGCGGTTAACTGAAGTTGACGTTTATCTGCAGCCAAACCTCACATCAGTTTGTCAGGTACACACGTGCTCTTTTCTGCCGTGCGGCGCGGTAGCGGTTCAGGATACATTAGTTTATATTGGTCGATTCACACGTGCTAGCGGCACCGCACGTAAAAAGAAACGCACGTGTGAACAGACATTTCAGAAAAAAGCTACGGCGCCGTACGGTAGAAAAGCGCTCGTGTGTACAGGGCCTAAACGGTAAGATGAATCCGAATACTTACACTTTTTGGCGAATTTTATAGCTAAACGTTTAGCGACTTGTTACCCAGTCGCTATAACCTATACGAATTACATCTAGTATTTTTAAATTACATATGCTTTCCATTAATTTATGGGAGTTATTGTTATCTCCAGGAATCTTCATAAGTCACCAATCATCGGTAAATAGTGACTTGCAGAAAACTTACACACTATCAAATTTTCAATACAACTTTCCTTACTTTAAAAAAGTACTTTTACTGTGAATTTCCTATAACCATTAAATTTTCAGTTCTATCTCGCGCCAACTTTCAAAACCCTAAATCATAACTGCGACGTGAAGTGTGACGCCGAAATATTAAAACCAAAGCCTATACTTCAGAGCCCTAATGATACTCTCGAGTACCTCTTCAAGCATACCGTCGAGTCAGACGAATTTCTCTCACACTCATAATGTATGTTCTTTGGCCGGAGTTCTCTTCACGGCTGCAAACAATTCTGATGAAGAAATTCCCTGAAAACAGACGAGAGAACCGATTTTCACGGTGAATATACACGTTCTTCGAGTCTGTTTACCATTTTACAGTCCTGCTCTGGCAGCTCTTTTACCCGCTTCAGCTTGAATGGCCAGGCATTCACCATCACAAGATAAGCAGGCGCAACGTGAGATGAGCTACGGTCAGATTTGATTATCTTAGAGAGTCAAGTGCGCTGGGAGGAGCGGCAGGAGTCATTAATTCTGAGAGCGGTTTATAACGAACAGTTAAGTAATGGTCAAGGGGCTCAAACTAACAGCATCCATTTTCCTTCGGTTAAACCCATTAAAGGGCCCATACTGTTTCGGAAAGCATGCATATGAGAGCATGAGAAGTTCAACCGGTCGATGGAGTCTTTTCACATCGTCTCATTGAAGGCCCCCCTTTAATTATGAGGCCCCGCGATTTGCGATCAACAAATGCTATTGCTGTACTATGATTTAAAATTAATGAAAAGTTAACGGGGGAGGAACTACGAATCATCCCAACACAAATACTAGGAGGTAATAGAATCCTCGAATCTTGAATTCTCCTTTCACGAATATAGACTGATAGGATAGAGTAAATACTCTTGCTGAACATAATTTTATTGGACATTTTTCAAATGTTTTATCAAAAACAAACAAACAATATAAAATATTACGAAAAAACACCGAAATTTATGATAAATCATATGAGGAAATGCAATGAATGAAGCGTACGGTTAAAGCGTCGAAAGTTTCGATCGGCCGCATTAAAACTAATCTTTCCCACATTATGAGTCGTGTCTTCTGAAGATACCAAGTCTATCACACAAAAGATTCGGAAAACGTAAAATGAATTAAGATTTGTGTTTGAGAATATGATAACTTTACCAAAATTTGAAGGAGTTAAGGAACAGAATATACAACTTCAAAAACTTTTACTAACAGTGATTCCACTAATTATTAAAAGTAGATTTAGATCCGAAAAAACATAAATTTAACTGAAAATTACCAGATTAACGTTACTACGATATTCACAAAAAGCACAGCACAATACAGTTCACAGTATAATATCACACAACGTAAAATAGTTACTTAATACTTAATAATACCAACGTAATAGTGACTAAGTGTGGAATGACAGTATACACGGTGATAATAGCATTGCATTTAAAATGTTTTTTATTACCGAGCATTACAGAGTATACTTAATAACTGAAATACATATATGGCAGTGCTAATCAATGAATCATCCCCTGATTCAGCGAAGTTGAAACGAAAGCCGCCCATGCTCGTCTATCAAAACAAAAACCAAACACAATCGCTTGGGTGAATCACGCAACAATGAGCGTGTCGTTAACACCGATACGGACGCCAACAAGAGAAAATAAAGCATTGGTGCAGGCGGTACCTTTTCCAGCGGCCAAACTGGCGCGGCAAGATAGCCATCATTAAAATACACCGCTCCCAAGAACAAAAGACATACGAAAGGGTACGAAAACAACCGGCAACGCCGCATCTAACTCCCGCGGGGAGTATTCATCGCGCGCGCTTTCAAGAGAAATAAAAAAGCGTGTTTCAAATGCGGGTCAACTCCAAAAGAAGGCGAAAGTGTACGAGCCGTACGGGGATTTCTCACAGACCACTTTCGATTTCAGTCGGAGGGAATCGAGGAGTTTAAGCTTTCGATGGAGGGAGTGAAGTAGGGGGAAGCCTGCAATCTTGAGGAGAAAGAGGAGACAGAGCTGAGCCGATTCTTCGGACTGTACCACACGGGAACCACTGCACGCGAATTACGGTAAAAGCAAGGTAAGAGCATACAATGTCCTATTTTTTTTAACCCCGAATAATCAGAAGGCTTAACGTCGTCAACGCCATCTTCCGGTGGTCTCGAAACCTTCGCTCTAACGCTTTGCAATCGCTCCGGGAGTGATAGTTACCTCATAGCTCCACGTGTCCGCCGTAATTTGCATCCTGCCACTCTCAGGTGAGGGCTTCGTTCCCAAGGCAGTATACCGGGGAATGGAGCATTGTTTCTTCCCAAGGTGGTCCTTAATTTTACCACGGATAATTGGAATCGTGGGGTCGAAACAAAATTCTGAGTGACGGATGAATTTGTCCCTTTGGCAGGTCGTTAAACCATCTTTTTATTCCAGTGACGGCAACGAATATTTGTACGCCTGTATGGAGATGGATGGCGCTTTGAAGCGCAACCTGGTCACCGAATTGAAAATCACAGGGAAGCGGAAAATTAATTAAGAAATCATATTTTCAAATTATCAAAATTTTAGAGGTTTGAAATTATTTTACGCTATCTCTTGGTCTGCAAAATGATTATTCTAGTATTTGTTACATTACTGAATTATTTAAATGGCATGTCAATAAATAAAGAGCAATACTGGTTCAAGGATATCGTAAGAAATTAACTAACATCTTTTAAAATTATGTCTGGTAATAGTTAATGATTAGTATCTATATTTTGACATTGCCTCAGGTTTTTGTGAGTTGGTATGCGAATATATCGAGTGTACTTTTCAATATGGATCTACATAATATGTACCCTGTTAGTACCCTTCCGGCTTGTCGTGGCATATGCACCCCAAGATGGTACGATATTATACATTATGACATTTGTCAGTCTTTGAAATTTTACCGTACAGAAATTAATTCAGTTTTTGTTAATGTTCGTTGGGAACTCTTGCTCAATGTATTGATAAACAAATTCAATTTCACTCAAAAATTGAAAACCTACATTAATCATTAAGAGGTTCGAAAATGGTAATTAAAACATAATCATATACTCTGGAGTAATGTGAATTCCTAGGAATAGCTGAAGATTACTGCAAGGATTATGTGCAAGTTTCTGGAGTTTTTGATATTCATTTCCGGCTTATGGTCAAATCTTAAGTTCTCATTCAATATCATTACTGAATATGCAATTTCTTGCACGCCCTAGGTTTTTATGCCATAGACATTTTCTACATGTAAGAATAAATTCAGTGGAAGTGGAAAACAATTGAAACCAGAGGAAATGGCTGAAAAATGTCGGTCGAACTGCGCTACGCGGGAAAATTTTACCACATCCTTAACATTGACTTATTTTTCTCCTCAATATGGAAGGTAGAGGTCTGCATGAGCCTAAATTTTCGGCCCAGGCCCATACATAATTCAGCCCGAACCCAACTCGGCCCGAAAATAGGAAGAAATTTTCCGAGTCGAGCCCGAACTTATCTAAATCATTCAGGAATCGGACGTTGCAATGCATTTGGGAATGAATGTATTTATTTTACCTTTATTATTCTTTCAGTGATGCTAAAATATATTTAGAACTTTGAAGCCGCTGTAAAGTTAACAGAAACTAAAATACGCTGGTAAATTCCGTAAGCTAGAAAATAAAAATATCTATAAACTGGAAATGTTAAAACAATAATTTTATTTCCAATCCGAATTAGAATTATTCTATTTAAAATCGTGTTTTTAGTGTTACTTATCAGCCTCTTCTCAGGACAAAAAACAAGACAGACTGCATATTGTCCAAGCATCGCGTAACAATTTTGAAAGGCTTCCGTCCCTTTGCAAGATTAAAAAACGCTGTTTGAAAACGAATAATTCCTTCCTGCTGTACTGGGGCCCAAGCCCAATAGACTGGCAGCTTTACCCGGTCCATGTAGACCTTTAATGATAGAATAAGGAGAAAAATTATCTCGCTGAAAGAAACACCGGTAAGCTTGAGCAATGCCTCTGGATCACATCAAAACCTTCGACGAATTTTGGGGAATTAGATAAGGCTACCGTCTCATTTCCATAGATTGCCTGCTTGAGAAAATGAACATTTGCAACTAGTTGGGCAAGAACTGGGTATACATGCCTTTCAAAGTTAAGACACAATACGAGAAAAATCAAATGTTCATTAAGACTTTCCAACCTCTAAATTACTCGAGGTAATTTCTGATGGTATATCTTCCTTTTTAAGGTATCCGATCCTAATGCGAAAACAATAATTATGACAACTTACTTTGATTCGTGAAATTAGCTTAACTCAATTACTTATTCTCTGAAATGGAATGAGTGATTCACTCAAAATATTTCTACAAAACGGCACCACAATAATGCAAATGTGGCTCTATTGTTAGGATTATTTCCTCAATGGGATTCGAAGCAGGGACTACTAACACCAAAAGTAAAACGTCTCCAACTCGTGGATCTTTGAAAATTTCACCGCGGCCTTGAAATCACAATCAAACGTTAATAATATATTCCCCAATGTTTCAAGTAAGTTTCTCTTTATGGAACAGTTATTAAGCTGAAATGGAAATATAAAAAATATTGAAATCTAACCTCGGAAACTTGAAAAACAAAAACGTAAATTAAACTTTTGTAAAAATTATACTCGTGTGTATAATGAGCTGAAAGATGAAGGGTAAATATCTAGGACAACAGATGGCGAATGGCCGGCAAAGACTAATACAGTCCACAGAGATATTAGCTAGAGAACCATTGCCTTAAAAGGAAATTTCCCTCTCGCAAGCGGTTCCGACAAGAGCTATACCTTGCAGAATATAAACAGCTTATAAATAATAAATCTCGCTCCTTCCTAATCATGAAGAGGTGAATCATGCATTTTGTTCTAAGGAAATCTACAACGATCCCAAATGTAGCTGTCTCTAATGCAGGAAATGTGAAGCGCGAGGCGTTCCTGGCAGGTTTTAGCGCTTTCGACCTAAAAGACGTCACCTCTCCCGCAAAAGAATCGAGTTGCAGAAAGCACAGGTCGTTGGCTCACATCTGTTACGTCTATCACAGTCGCTACCCACGTGTTGCGCGGACAGGCAAGCGCAAGAAGTCTATGACAACAGAGATCCCCGGAAACAACGACTTCTCTTCGTGTTGAAATTGGCGTAGAGCTGTACGTCAATAAGTTAGCTCTAGCTGTTTGAACAAACGCGGTTTTCCTACACGAAATAAATTTCTACATTTAGAGTGTCTCTGCATACTCATTTCTACAATATGCCTAAGGCGGCAAAATCAGTGATAAATGTATCTCTGCGCTCTTTGATTAATAGAGATTTTTTCAACTACCTAACGAGCCTAAAATGTGTTACGAATGCGTTTTGGAGTTGAAGGGACATTTAGATCCTGATTTATAACTATTTTCAGCGTCATTTACAAGCTTAAACGTTTCTAAGAGCTCAAATCCAAATACTGTCCATTGGGAAATGAATTCATTCATAAAACCTTTCCGATTAATACACTTAGTTTCTCATTTACAGCGGAAGGTATCAATAATGGAATAATTCTATTCTATTATTTTATTCATCAAATTGCATAGATGACATTTTAGAAACGTGTAGTCAATNATTCTGTCTTCCTACTCTATCATTGAGCTTTCCTTCCCCTAACAGGATAGTGCTATGAGTGGGCGCGTTTGTTTCCAGAGTACAGACGAGTGCAAATGATTTTATTTTCATATTTTCATTGCGACATTCTAAGTAAATGATTAACTTAATAAGCTACTGAAACCCTCGGAATCGGATATAAATCATCGTAAATGCTCCAAAAATAGAAGTACATGGAGCCATTTGTTTCTTTATTGACTAAGTATTTTAATAGTCACTTCAGTCTGAAATTCAGTTCAATTTTTCTTTCGAAACGCAGTGACTCATGCCAGCCAACTCGTTTGAAAATTCTCGCAGACATTTCAAGTAGGTCCAAATGCGTACAATAAAACAACTCGTAATTTTCACTTAGCGTCGCTATTTTATGTGAAACATACTGCATCTTTTATTTTTCAGAAGTTACGATAACAATAGATTTCAACGGCTTTCGTCTGGCGTGAAATTACCCGGTTAGATATGAATGTTGCATCAAAAGAAGATACCAGCTGATTTGAAGAATGCTTCACGAATTACGAAACTCATTTGTGAAGGTCAGAAGTGGAAAGCACGCGAGCATTCTCTCATCAGGAGAATTTAGGACTGTCTATTATAGAAGACCGTTAGAAATGTCAGAAATACGAGAAAAACTGACAAAAAACATAATGACCAGATTTTAAGCAGTAAATGCAAAACAGAAAAAAGTGAAATCTTGTTTAATGAATCTTTCCACTGCATGTATCCCGATCAGATACTTATAAAATTATACGAATGTGTAGAAAAACATCGAAATCTACTACTCTACGACAACAATGAATGACTCTTCCAAAAGATTTAGCTTCTTCAAGGAGTGAATTTAACTGGATACTTCGAGGAAAATCTAACGTAAGATTAAATTCACTTTCACCTTAGATTTCACATGTGGTGAGATGTATTTATTGAGCTGCCATCGAAAGCCTTCTTTTAGGATAGACGGAAATGTAGATCTACTCTAGGAATTAATTTGTCTGTCATGATTTGCCGCGCAATAATTTCTGTGCTGAAGCTGCAATCGATATAGAACTATTTCAGCATCGAAATTAGACTGAGATATTTTAGCATTTTCTGAAACCATCGCAGAATGGTTATCTTTTTGACTACGAACATAATGTAACATCATACTCCGGAAAAAAGTGTCCCCTAATTTCATAATAACGAAAAACTGATATCAGAACAATAGAGAGAATTTGAGGTAACAAATCGTTAGCCTCTAGTAAAATAAATCGCTCCTGTAAAGTTCGTTTCATCCTAGATAAAGCTACCAATTACCATAAACTTTCCTGCAATTTCTTGGAATTTATGAGCATCCATTATTATCAGGAAATTAATTACCGAAAAAGTTGAATCTTTACATTCGCGTATGTTACTTGCCTATAATTTTCAAGCAGAGTCTTACAGTAATTTAAGAGATTGGCCAGCATAGATGGTTTCAGGATGAGACAGGTTAGGTTTGATAACTGATGAAACAGTTTCACTTAGTAATTTTCACTTCGAAGTGGAAAATCGACTATTAATTGAAAACATAAAAATCTATAGGATTTGCACCACGACAACCGCTTCGTTGAATATTCAACGCCTGTTGGATTGCTCGTTTTAGACTCAAGTGTTTTGGTATTTATAAATAGAAGAAACAAGTAAGAGACAGAACTATCTCTGTAAAAAGTTCTTTCCGTTGGTTCTTAAAACAAAGTTATTTCAGAATTATTTTATTTCAGATGACCAATGTTCCGAAAGAAAGTATTTTCACTGGGTAAAAAACATTCCACAGCATGTTCAGTTGGGTATTCTAGGCAAAAAGGCAAAGAACATTATTGTTAATTCCCTTTCACAACGAAACACACAAGACCTATATTGAAAGATAATATAAATTTCTTCAGCTGATTTGCAAATTACATTTGAAACACGAGGTGAAACTAAATTACAAGAGCTTGTCCACATCCATGTTTCTCAAATACAGATAATTCCTTCTTATTGTCACCTATATCTTGTTTGGGAAGTAAAATACCCTAGCCTACAGATTCTATATTTTAATACAGAATAAAAACTGATAACCTTCTAAAAGGTAAAAATGAGTAGAATTAAAATCAGTATTTCTCGGTACCAATTCTGGTTAATCACTACATCAATCAAGTTTACTTATAAGGTATATTTGAAACGTACATTAACTGATGTTCATTTTAGGGCGCAGTACTAGAATGATTTGTTGAAGTGAAGATTATGGTTAATCTCCCTTACAAATGTACAGTGTACAGTACAATGTACTATGATTAGCATGGATATTAACTATAATCTTTATTTTAACTCTAACATACTATTACAATACCGGGTCCTTATGAGCACATAATTTAATGTTCATTTTAACTAGACCTTATAATACTAGGCCTTGGTGTCACCAACTAAAACACAGAGTTTGAACACTATTATAATGAATAAATTCGTTACAGTAGGACTAGTAGTCCGGTGTGAATGTAACTATTACAATACGGAGATCTTTTAGCTACACAATACACATTACGATACAAATATCACACTACAATACAAAACCATGTCTAAAGCAAAACAGTTTGATCCTCCTCACGTGATTCTTCCTAAAAAAAAGATCCTACAGCGTAAAAATCGATAGTTTCCTCACAAGAACGGGCTAATAGAAGTGAGAAGTTGACGAAAATTAAAGAGAGAATATTTCCATATTGGGTTCTAAAATCATTTCCCCATCCTATGATTAGCCAATTATACCAATGACAGAGAAAGATGATGCATCCCTTTGGTTAAATCCACTTGGGGTAAAAACTCCTAATAGATATGTCTGTATTCTGTCTTCCTACTCTATCATTGAGCTTTCCTTCCCCTAACAGGATAGTGCTATGAGTGGGCGCGTTTGTTTCCAGAGTACAGACGAGTGCAAATTGGCGCAAGACGGGGCAAAACCAAACAAACAGCCCCGGGCAGTTTTAAAACTTTTACCTACGTCCCAAATATCACCCGCCTTGCACAATTGCAGGAATGACTTTCGAGCCCAGTGTAACTGAAAGCAAGATGAGATTGGTGCGAATTTGTAAGTCCAAATTAGCGAGCGTGAATTTAACGAGGCAAAGATTTCCGGAGGGAATCGTCGTTAAGTAAACATTATCGTGATTAGATAATGCGTTAACAGCACTGAAACGATAGCAACTGCCACGATACATATCAACGATCTTTTCGCGATGGGTTGAAAAACATTAGCCGGCAGCTAATCGACAGAAAAAACTGATAACCTTCTAAAAGGTAAAAATAAGTAGAATTAAAATCAGTATTTCTCGGTACCAATTCTGGTTAATCACTACGACGTCAATCAAGTCTGCCTAGAAATTCCTCTGCCGCTACCACTACTCGTATACCTCTTAACGGTAAATTAAATAGCAGCAATGCAACATATAGACAATCTGATAGACAATTCAGCTCAATTGTGACCAAAACAAGTACGCCAAGGACCTAAATAACCGAAACTCAGGGAATAAACACAAATTATACCTGGCACTCAAACAAATGCCCATAAGCTTGCTTTAAAAACACACGATAACAATACACGGATGGATACATCAATGGCATCTAAAATCGCTTCAAAAAGAATATAACCACACCAAAGCTCGCGATATCCAGGAAACATTCCAGTAACCGCATCTGCCAATGAAAGATTAGCCGAGATAAGAAAACAAACGGAAGAATTTAGGAAAAATTGAGAATTAATAACAAATTTGCGATCCTTTTCAGAAATACTGCGCATATTTCTTCATAGACTCAACCAATTAATGCTAAGATGTCTGGAATTTTAGTAATTTGAACAAAAATATGTTTAAAACTATCCCCCTTATAAGTATTCATTTTTTTATCAAAAATATATTAAACAAACCCATATTGAAAACAATGAGCGTTAAAGAGGAAGGCCTGACAACAAAATTACTCCAAAAACAATCCTTGCAATTTCTTGCGGAACAAAAATTTCAGAAACAATATACGCAAGGCCATTCGTATATTCCTGCACAAAATCACCGAGGAAAATTCTTCCATCCTAAGGTATGTCGGAGCGGAAACGTAGCTGAATGGCAAGTTCTTCAAGAACCTTTCGAAATCGACGATTTTCCACTCTCTAAGTAAACAATACAATTCCCACGGCAGGAAATATCCCAAAAATGTAGAATAACAAATAAATGACTTCTCCCAAGGAGAAACCTCATACATACATTTATCATTAATGCATTGGGATTGATCGTATGTCTTTCCCTCAAAAGAATCCATTTATAACGTCATTACTACTCTCCGTCACTATGCAAGGCGCGCCACCGCTAACATTTATAATTCTTGATAACAAAAAATGTCAAACTTAAGAGTTATACATACCTACCATATTATCGTAAAATTTTGCTTTTGTTGATACATTCGTAGGAATTTATATTTGGTAGTTTATCTTTTAAACCATTTCCTACTTGGGCCTCTGTATAGTCACGTGGGAACGTGTTCGAATTCGGTGAAAGCTATTCCGGGTTCGATTCCTAATGGGGGCTCACGTTCGAAATGACCTTAGCTCTCGAAGAACTTTTAAAAAATTACTAATACATTTCTTCACGTCACCGCAATTTTATTCACAGCTCGAAATCCAAACACGGTAAAATACAAATACAGGACAAATTAATCGAAGATGTATATCTCAACTAAAAATAATGAAAAAGGAATTTTTAGCCTGCCATTCCGAGCTCATTTCGTAAAATAATTCCTGAGAGAACTTGATGAAAGAAAGCGGCAATGTATCAACTCAGTTATCATGAATTTGTTTATACAGTTTCTTATGCAGTCATGGGAAGCGTTAACAAAGTCAAAGTAGAAAATATCAGCTTGGGGCTCCCGGATAGCCAAGTGGGCAACGCGTTCGACTTCGGAGAAAGCGGTCCCGGGTTCGATTTCCAGTGGGGGCCCACGCGCGAAATGACCAAAGCAGTCGAAGCACTTTTAACAACACTACTACAATATCAGCTTACTTTAAGTATTACAACAAAACTAAGTACAATCCACTATTGTACGTTCAATTTCTGGCATGTAAGTTTGAATTTAATTAAAACTAAATGAAATTAGTTCAATCGACTGAACTTCAGGTGTAACAGGAAAGTAATGAATTGAAAACTTATTCGCGGTCGTTACAGTACCATCACATCAAGCACCTTTAGCTACAGACGCAGGTTTGGCAGTCCAAATTTACCCTTTTGCAAATCAAATTCATCCCCTTATAAATTAATTGCATTCTTTTACGAAATAAATATACCGTTGCAAATAAAATCCAACCATTTATAAATATAATTACACAAGTGCAACGTTTTCAACGTTATGCTATTATATGAATCGAATCCTGTCAAAGTAGTAAAAATGTCCATTTTATTGCATTTTGTATATTTCGTTAAAATACTTAAAATTTACATTTTCCGTTTGAGAATACATTTACATTGGCTCCATTGCCTTTTTTGCTGTAATCTCATGTAAATCTTCGTTACGTGATACTGAAAATCTGTAAGAGTGATATTTGCAACAATTGCCGAGAGAAAATTAAATACTGCTTCGTATTACCTTAGTCAAGAGTCAACCTTAGAAAACCTCCCTTGAACCGCTCGAAAAAATTACCACCTTCAGAACGATAAAAACAGATTTTCTTAAATCGATACTATTAGATACCTATGAAGGAAGATGGGAGGCCTGGGGATGAAGACGAATAAAGATGAAGCGAAGATGGAATAGAGAAGGCAAAGAGAATTAAAGAAAGGTTACAATGTAGGAGACGGATTCAAAGAGATAGTCTATCGCTAATCCCGATACATTTACGAGCACGAACCGCCTTGACATGCATTCGGATCTTTTAATACATTCATCCGAAGAATCTTTTGTACCTCGGCCATATACAGAGAAGTGAGGTATCTTGCACGTGAAAGAAAATAGAACACGCTAAGCGATGATCTCATCGCAGGGAGGGAATGAGGAAAAACGAACTCCGATGCAGCTGAGATCTGAAACAGCGGATTCGGATGCTGAGGCTCTTGAGCCTCGTTTACACCTAACGACTTACCATACGATTTTTCTTATCTGACAGATTGGATGGCCAATAGCAATGTGTAGACAGAGGTTCGGCCTCTCCAATTGGTCATCCAATCTTTCCGAAATCGTTAGGTGTAAATGGGGCTTACTCACAAGATCACATCCAAAATTTCTGCCCGCTTTAAATTTTCGATAAGTATTTCAAATAAATCGCCCGAAGGTTGCTCCATTTTTTGTCTTTTCCTTTGCCTTTTGTTAGAGAACAGAGATGGTCCACGATTTAATTTTACTATTAAACATCTACGTTCCAAGGTTTACTGAGGACTAAGTACAGTGAATTTATTTTTATGCAGCTATGAAAAAATTCGAAGTTACTCCGCAAACCATCGTGTTTTCCGTATCGATATTTCTACTTTCCACGATTTTTTTTCTTTTCTATATTAACCTCTAGATGCGAACTTAATTTCGAGAAACCTAGCGGGAAAAACTGAAAAGATATAATGGAAAACTAGGTTTTGAGAAACAAACTTTCCGAGTTACGAACCGGAACGAAGTATCACTGAATTTGAAGCTTTGTGTAGTAGAAACATTTTCTTCGAAAGAGAGACGGCAGTCGGAGAAACATATATGCCGCACTAAACCATTCAAAACGTGTGCATCAATTGAAGAGAGTATAACATATAATTGCATACTGCCAAACTATTTCATTGTCATGGAAAACGGTGGACGGTAGGCCGATAACCGTAGAGGAATTCTATAATCGATTCCTAGTAAGCATGTGAGATGATATCATAAAAACAATTCACATAAACTATACATACATCAACAAATTATAACTACAGCTGCATTCATAAGATGAGATTTGAAAAGTATCTTCAATCAGGTTTGATGCTGTGAAACAATGTGGCGTGGTTACATATTTCTCTTTTGTGTTGCTTTACAAATGTCATTAGCACACGGTCAGGTATTTAATGATATATACATTCGTATAAATCAAATTTATCTACATTCAATTTGTAAGTGTAACTCATATGGTAGGTACCTAATAGATAAAACACCTAATACACAAAACCGTTGCCGAATGGCTTTATTGTCTATGTCTATGTGTATACCCTGCTAGCCACCTTTCGGCGTGTGGCAGGGGGTGCATGCACCAAGACTCTATTTACCTAGTCGATTACTTTCGCGTATCGTTCGCGGAAAAAACGAATTCTTGAATCGGTTCGTTTTCGCATCTATTTCTCTTATTTNATGAATCAGGGCGCGGTAATCACTGAGACGTCATTGCTCAGGAGCGCTTCAAAACAAAAGAAGAAGAAAAAAAAGGAAAAAATCTTTCAATTGTCGACAGCCAAAAAAAAAGTAGAAAAATTAGAGACACCAATTAAAAATGTTGCGCAATAGATTCGTTTGTATAAATATAACCGAAGACAAATGACTGTCGAAACTAAAGCACCTCTTGTTGCGTAACGTAACGCTGTTACGGTTTGACTTCTTTTTCAGAAAATGAGTATCGATAGGACAACGCTTTCGTTTTCAATAACTACTTACCCTCCTTTATGTATTTGAGTTGCCGTATGAAATGGAAGTATTGGGAAACAAATGACGCTCTGGAAGCGGAGATTTTCTACGGGTGCAATCCTTCGTACGATTACTCCATTGCAATTCCGTTTAAATGCACGAGCAGTGAACGTGATTGAGAAGTCCAATAGCTGTTTCCAGCAGCAGAAGAATGTTCGAGAAAAATGTAATTCCTGAAAGCTTTTCTTCCCGTCTCTGCATTACGATTGCTACGATTACAGCAGTTAATTGTATATTTCATGAAGTTTCACTAATGACGGGAATTCGACTTGAATCACATTTCCTGGAATCCTTTTAATACGTATATCAAGAAAATACGTATCGTTTGTGGAAAGAATGAGTTCCTAAAACGACTTGTCCTCGCATCATTTCTCTTATTTTACGCTCACTGTCGGATCGGCCGTGCCTCCTAGAAACAGGATCTAGAATACCGGGTTTGAACTCGAAAGCTTGCGTGAGTGATTAGATAGTGTGAATAGATCGGTTGGATACGACTGACAATGAAAAGGTAGACAAACTGGCCTATTGAGGTCGTGAGTAGGATTTCTTCGAGGCCATGAAAGTTAATCCGTAATGTTTTCAGCGTTGTTCTCCAGTTCGCAATCCTCTCTCTAGAAGTTGTTAACTCCTAATCCATTACATCGCCTTCTTGGGGGAGAAAACGCACGTCAGCATCTCAGGCAAAATTAACGATTAATTTTATTCATCATACACAACCTGAACGAAAAATCGTTGATTCGCGAAATACAATTCCAGGGCCATTCACCCAAAAGGAGGTTTTCTCAAAGACCATTCACCCAGGAGAACTTTCAAGCAAAGGATAGTTTATCCGTTTTTCCCTTATCCCTTTCAGGCACATAATACTCTACTTCAAAATTCCCAATGAGAGGAAAAATGTCTATAGATTTTAGAAAATCGCGTAGGGCGTAATTAAAACGTGCGATCATTCATAATTTTTTGTACTTCTACTCGCTACTATATAGCTTGAGACAGGGATGGTCAAAATGGTAGCGCGTTCGCCTTCAGTGAAAGCAGTTCCGGGTTCGATTCACGATGGAGGGCCACGAAAATATCTCAGCAGTTATATCACTAAAAAAATCTTTTACGAAGGGTTACTATAATCCATTGAACAAAGGACATACGTAGAAAACTGTTATAACTCCACGGGTCAGCATTTAAATGAACACACAATCATTATCTCAGCATATCCAATGAGAACCAAAATAAAGCGTTCCTTAAATATAATAATAATAATAGATCGTCTATATTTGGGCGAGATTGAGATTAACAGTCTCCTCTTCCAACTAACATAAACCCATTATATCGACTCAGCCTTCTAAAACTACATTATTATTTTGTTAACAAACAAGAAAATAACATCTCATTTTATCCTAAATATTCGTTATCACACATACAGTTGCGACACGCCTGATTCTGTTAAGTATTTAGCCCGAAGGCCGGTTAGGACCTTTACTATCAGTTACGAATATCTAGGAGAGGGAAATGAGGCTTACTAGGCAAGATGAGGAGTGAGGTAGTCTGCCCTTGCCAGAGAGCATTCTGCCTCACTGAGCCAGAATGCTTTAAGCAGAAAAAGCTCACTTTTTGAAGTACAATGACTCTACGAGTAACACTTTTCGTAACATTCCATAAGGAGAATCCTTAATTAACGCTATTAATCAGCATGACTCATACCTCAGTAGCTTTCATGTCATCACAGCCACCAACAAGTCTGAGACTAAAGTATATAAAAGATACATTTTTTATCCCGTACCAAAAGATAAATGATAAATATTTCATTCCTCAGGATAATGTAGCAGGACCACACCTGATTCTAGCGAGATTAATTCTATTCCTACGCTCGTAACTGTCAGCCAGAAAGCGAATCTAAGCGTGCAACACATTAGTTTTTCAAACTATTAATTCTTTCCATCTCAATTTTGTCCCAGGTTACCAGTGCTGATTGTTAAAAAAGTTGCAAATGCTCGCGAATAAAAATTAGCTTCTCCCACGGTTTTGATGGAGATAATTACTTGAAAGCTAGGAAAACCATCATCATAGGCCATTAACACTTACTAACGATTATGAGCCGTTAAAGGAATGGTTACGAAATCAAGAGAATGGGAAGACTTTTGTAAAAGTACTCGATTGAATTTTCGACTGCAGGGGAAAGTTAAAGATGTAAAACGCTGATTAGGCCACCCTTGAGACTTTCGGGCCCAATGGAATGATTCCGCTTTAAAGTATACTTTCAAGTATCACGAATTACACCAAAGATTTTCCTAATATAAATCTCCAAAACTTCAATTCCTCCAAAGGAAAAGAGGATAACATGATTTTTCTCTCCGGCTATTTTCTGGGAAATAATTTCGGTGAAACCATCCTCATTGGTAAATAATTAAAACGAAGCTTGCACGGATTTGTAAAGAAATCCTTTCAAAATTAATAAGGATATGTATAAAACAAACAACCTCAGGAGAAATGATAATGCCAGTAGCCAATATATTAGTATGTAGAAGGAACTTGGTATTTAATGATATATACATTCGTATAAATCAAATTTATCTACATTCAATTTGTAAGTGTAACTCATATGGTAGGTACCTAATAGATAAAACACCTAATACACAAAACCGTTGCCGAATGGCTTTGTTCTACAAGTAATTTCCTAATAACTAATACAAATCACATTTCAATTCCTGCCTTATAATTTCCATACCGATAGACCCTTGTATAATGCGGACTGGTTAGCATGTATGCAAAAACGCAGCACTACTCAGGCGAAAGGTTTTCACGGGGAATAAGTCGAAACAGCAGGAAACGGTATCCGCGATGACGGCGAAGTGGAATATGGAACAAAACAGGTTCTCCCCATGTCGCTTCCCTGTGATAAAACCAACTCCCACTCTCCTTACATAATCTCGGAGAGAGAAGGTAGAAAGGGAAACTCCGAGAAGCTGTGATTTAAAAACGAGTTTTCCCCACCTCCGACTCCTCGTCCCGCGACTATACGGCGAAAAGATTCGTAAATCGCATCACTGGAGAAACATAGACACACTTCGCTAAATGCAACCTCGTTTATTGGAATACTCTAATCCGAAACAAAATAAGAGAATTTCCCGAAATTAAATTGCACGATGAGAAGTTATAGGCCAATTTTCTTCCTCTATTGAATATGATCTATGTAGCTGTTACAGCCACTATAAAAAAAATGGATATAAGTGCCGATAAATGGAGCGTGATGAGGTAACGGATGGTGTTCATAGTCCTTCTCAGTTTAATGAAGTGGAAAATATGACGATGAATTATATTGAAAGTAATGAATCTTCTGTTGATTAACAGACATTTCACCAATGATTAACGATGAATCACTCAAGATTTTTCACGCTTCCCGCATAAGTAAGTATATACCCGCTTTTTCACGCATGAGTATTTACAAGCGGTCACAAACCTTTTGAACCGCACGGACCGCCACTTACTATTTTATATTCCGCGGACCACTACTACAAAGTATTTTAAAGGGAAAAACATATGTTAAACAATTATGCTATCACTGTACTAATTTTAATTTTTTAATTTTTGTCGCTCGTCTACCCTGTGTAGGCGACACGAATAGGATTCATAATACATCGAAAGGATACAATAAACATGAAAATTGAAATTGGCATCTATTCACGGGCTATCGGTGCCCTGCGGAACACCGGTTGCCGACCGTAGGTATAAACTACTCATCAGTAATAGTGAATATCTTGTCGTCTTCTCCGATAAAATTGTAGCTCATTCGATAGTTTATCCGTTTTTCCCTTATCCCTTTCAGGCACATAATACTCTACTTCAAAATTCCCAATGAGAGGAAAAATGTCTATAGATTTTAGAANGGGAGAAGAACGAAATTTAAACGCAAAAGAGATATTAAAACTGTGAGCTTACGTTAATTCCACGAGATGCATAGTGTTCCACGAATTCGAGTTTGTAATGTTTGGAATTCCGCTAATATTCTAAGCTTAAACTCAATCCTGATTAATATCTATTAAAAAATTGCGAACCCAGTTATCCATTCTACTTGACGTGGGCGTTTACCAAGCCCGGTTATCGATACCGAGTTAAATTTGAAATTTTACAGGAGTACACTTGGAATTTAAGAGGAGAATTAATGATTACGAGATGATAGTATTTTTCTTACAAATTTCATGGCTTAAAATTGAAGAATAGCCAAGTGGGCAACGCGTTCAACTTCGGTGAAAGCGGTCTCGGGTTCGATTCCCGGTGGGGGCCTACGTCGAAATGACCTTAGTTGTCGAAGCACTTTTAAGAATGCTTCTATACTACGTAACATTTCTTGCTACGCCTCTTCAGCCGTCAAGATACATTTAACAGACCATAGGCTCCTACATCTACATAGATACCCTGCAAGCCGCCATTCGGCGTGTGGCAGGGGGTATGAACACCAAGAGTAGAATTACCTCTTTAATTTATTGTTATCGCGTATCGTTTGTGGAAAGAATGAGTTCCTAAAACGACTTGTCCTCGCATCATTTCTCTTATTTTACGCTCACTGTCGGATCGGCCGTGCCTCCTAGAAACAGGATCTAGAATACCGGGTTTGAACTCGAAAGCTTGCGTGAGTGATTAGATAGTGTGAATAGATCGGTTGGATACGACTGACAATGAAAAGGTAGACAAACTGGCCTATTGAGGTCGTGAGTAGGATTTCTTCGAGGCCATGAAAGTTAATCCGTAATGTTTTCAGCGTTGTTCTCCAGTTCGCAATCCTCTCTCTAGAAGTTGTTAACTCCTAATCCATTACATCGCCTTCTTGGGGGAGAAAACGCACGTCAGCATCTCAGGCAAAATTAACGATTAATTTTATTCATCATACACAACCTGAACGAAAAATCGTTGATTCGCGAAATACAATTCCAGGGCCATTCACCCAAAAGGAGGTTTTCTCAAAGACCATTCACCCAGGAGAACTTTCAAGCAAAGACATACTAATGCGACTTAATTAGGGCGAGATTGAGGCTATCGACTCTCTTCTTACATCTAACCCTTCGTTGCATGAAGTTTAAAGGAGATAGCTTAAAATACGGGCATAGAAGAAAACTACTTTGTGGGTTTAAAAACCTAAGTTAGAACTTAGGAAAAAATACACACACAAGAAGGGGAGTGTGAAAAACCTGCGAAACCTACAGATAGTTTACTAGTAAGATTTGAGGAAAAGACAGGTTAAATCACATCTGAGAAGTAACAGAAATGATACATATACATTATTTCATAGCAAGACATAACAACTAGAAATAAATTGTCGTAAAAGTTAGAAAAGAACATCATGATATACAAATACAACGGTTCCAGAAGAGGTTTGTACCAAGATTGTAGTAAAATTTCTAAGTGTGTAGATAAGAGATTTTAAATGAGTAGTATGTGAATATACATAACACTCCAGAGAAATCTCCAGTCAATTAATATTTTCAAATGATATTTCAAAAGGGTTTGCAATAATATATTTTGAAAAATTACTTCGGAAAACCCTAAAATTCTGCGTATTTAATTTTTCTAACACACAACCACACAAAGTTGATAAATTGGCGGTGAATTGGTGATGCACAATCAATTAAGAAAACTCAGGAGAACTAAAACGTAAAATTCTGATAAATAGATGCCATGACGCTTTCCTTACATAAGGGTTAATGATAGGAAATTAAGGCTCTAGTTTTTCGATTCCTGAGTTTTACTGAAAAATATACCTCTACATCAATTCTCTGGCGTATTAAATTCTGATTCAATTGAAAAGCTCCAGCCTGAATTATCAACTTTAAGTTTTCGGCACAATTTCAATTTTTCAAACTGAAAGAATCCGGTGTCAGAATCTTACAACGTCGAGTGTCTTAAACGGATCATTATCGAGCCAGCTGAAAATAAAATTCTTTCTCGCTCCCTTTAGGTTAGCGTGGCGCCTGGTACAGCCGCCAAACGGAGAGGACAAATCATTAAGGGGGCTTGAAAGCCCCTACCTCGTGATGGGAGAGACTGGAGGTCTCCGAGAAGAAGACGAAGACGGTATAAGAGACCCAGAGGGCGCTACCAACGTCATCTGGAAGACCAACAGGTAAAAACGGATTACCAATAGTACAAAGATATCGCCTACTTATGTTTAATTTTAGTTTCATAAATTAGTCTTTGCAACAAAAAGAAACAATTGCTTTCCTATAAAATTCTATAAGTTCATCTATGCTGCTTTGGTTTCCGTTTGGTTGATGGGTTCCAATCCGACGAAAGCTGATGATGGATTAGCAACTCGAAACCGGTCATGAAATGAAATAATTTCACCATGAAAATCCGCTATAGAATTCTATATTTAATCCCACCACGAATTCTATGGAAACTAATTGGACTGGCGGTGAGGCTACGGTGAGTTTTGATTAGGTGTATCTTTTACTCCTACCGTATGGAATAAACGGAGAGGAGATTTTACCGAACAGAGAATCGAATCTGGTTTCGACATTATACCGTATTCCATACGGTAGGAGAAAAGATACACTTAATCTATGGAAACTAATTCGTCAAATTTTTCAACTAGTGCGTACAATTTTACGTTAATGATCGTTTCCTTAGTCAGCCACTCGCGGCGCTTACAGTCCTGGGGGTGTTGGAATAGCGATAAAAATTTAATACCAAGATTCGTTTTCATGTTTAGAAAGTAGTAAAGGCATTACGGTTAACAAAATTGGATCACAAGGTTCGAAACCAGATTCGATTCTCTGTTCGGTAAAATCTCATCTCTCATAGCAACACAAACAAATGTTGGTGTTAACATTTTCGCGTCAGAGGCTTCAGTTTTAATCGTCTCAATTGAGCCGAATCAAAACCATTTGTTTCATTAGATGAAAAAGACAAGAGCGAAAACAAAGGAACGCCTAGAATGCCCCTTCGCCCATTGTTAGCCTTATTTCGTGTCCGACTAAAAGATCGCCAAATTTGCTGGACCGGTTAGATGACGTCAAGCGTTAGTTTCGCAACACGAGCAAGAGAACTACGGGACAACATAACGTGAAATATCTGCGCCAACTTTCGATGCAACCGCAACTAATTTCATGACGCTACGATTCTTTTCAATCGGTAAAACATAAGCATCCTCAAAACGAATGGTTCGAGAAGGACCGAGAATCCTCTTTATTAAAATTTTGTTTTTCTTCTTTTTTTACTTTTCTCTTTTCGTAATAAATAGTATTGTAATAATAGCAATTACTGTGATTTATTATTTTGCCGATAGTAACGAATATTATATAAGAGATATGAATTTCTTTCTTGTCCAATTTCTCTCGAACCCGGGCCTATGCGGAGAAAACCTATCACACTTTTACTTTCACTCGATTATATATAATAAAAAAGTCTACTTCTATATAAAAAAGGGTCTCATCATGGTTCTCAACATCGTAAAACCTATCACACTTTTACTTTCACTCGATTACATATAATAAAAAAGTCTACTTCTATATAAAAAAGGGTCTCATCATGGTTCTCAACATCGTTCTGCCAACTGCTCCTTGTAAGATACAGAACACGGAATTCTAGTTTTCGATAACCACTCCGATAAAAACGCAACCTTTTCACGTAGCAATAAATAGGGAAAATCAAATCAGTGGATTTAGAGGGAAAATACGCGTTACCCATAATCCGTGGAAAGAAAACAAGCCTTTATCAAAGTTGGGAATATTCCATTTAGTTACTGCTGAATCCGTAGATTGCAATGCGAAAGATCATCGAGCTTGCATTTTACGCCAATCTACATCGTACAAAAACTTCTAAATTTGAATGACCTAAACGAGAAATCTGTCAAGACTCTCAGCAACCAAACCCATCCACCTGGGGCTCTGCTCTAAAAAGTATTTTTCTTTCGTTTTTCTCCTCGCTGAATGAAATCCTCTAATCCGAGGGATATTCGCTTCGATTTCCACGATTCACGGCTGGAAAACCGGAGCTCGGATTGGAAGTAGCGTGCTTCTCGACGAATGCAATTTCCTCGAGTTAAGAGTACTTGGGCAGCTGTGTATTGGTTCATTGCCCTCGTTGAGAAAGGAAGTCTATTTTTATCTCTCATCCGGAATTTTTCCCGCACCGTTCCATACAATAACGCCTTATCGGCGATGGAGGAACTATCGCGTCAACGCGTTGGCAATTCAACGCTATTGACTGAAGAAACGATAGGAATAATAGACGATGTACGAGAAGAGAGCAGAGCGAGTCTTACGCCGGATTTAAAGTGCGATGAGGAGGAAAGTAAGTAACTGCCACGTTACAATCATTAACCCTGATAGAAATAGTAGATAAATGTCGTTTTAGACGTTACGATTGCTAAAAGAAAAACTGCAATCTAGAAGTGAAAATGTAAATTTTTTGCTCTTAAAATAAAGGGTCGGCCCCTTCCTGAAGGAAAACAGAGAAATACGAAATCTCTTCATTTTTTCTTATTATTTACACCCATTCTGATAGACGATAGTGGAGATGATCAGTTCTGACATCACAAAGGTAACATACATAAGTGTAACGCGTATTTAATAGACTTTCGGGCATTTTTATCGATGAAATTAATCTTGAGTGACAATTATATTTTAAATTTATGGCGGCAAAATTCGTGCAAAGGCTGCAATAACTTCACCTAAAAATGCTTAATGAAACGAGGGCCTTACAAGGTTGATATTCTTATGGTAGGTATAGTTTAGGCTAATAAAAGTAAGTTAGGGTTATGTGAAAGTGAAAAGAGGTTGTAGATGGTGAAAGAGAAAAGTATTCTCAAAATTTCCCTGAGTTATACCTTTAGGGAATGGTCAGTTAGATAAAGTTATTGACTGGGGTTCCCCAAAACCGCGGCCTGCGGCCCGGGAAAGCTTTTCATCTGGCTCGCGAATTAAGCAGGTGTTACACTACGGACACGCAAATTATGCGATCTGTTAAATACCTAATTTAAAGTACTCCTGATCACATTCCTTTTTCTTACATTTTTTATAGCGTATGACCACCGCTTTACTTATTCCTTTTTAATCACGATACAAACATTAAAAAAAAACTAATGCTCCTTCAGATCCGGCCCGCCCAGCACATCCATGCACTTACATGTGACCCGCTTCTCAAAAATATTGCTAAAGAAGATGATTAGAGAACGAAAGGGACAGTGCTCCCGGATAACCTAAAGGGTAGCGCATTCCTCTTCGGTGAAAGCGGTCCCGGGTTCGATTATCGGTGGGGGTCAATGTGTGCGAAATAACCTAAGCTATCGATGTACTTTTTATGATTATATTACTATGGAAGAGATGAAAGCAAAAATAAAGAGTGCAATAGAGTAAAGGGGATTTATTAGTCATCATGGAGTAGGGTAAGCGATGAGAAGTTAAAAAAATTGGAGAACAAGAATTTACCGAGTTGAATGGCATTCAAAATAAGTTACGAAACGAACGATGCTGGGAAAGAAATCAACGAAGAGGACTATTATATTATATTAAAAATTATGTGGTTAGTGGGCTCCCGGATAGCCAAGTGAGCAACGCGTTAGTCTTCGGTGAAAGCGGTCCCGGGTTCGATTCCCGGTGGGAACCTACGTGCGAAATGACCTAAGCTGTCGAAGCACTTTTAACAATACTATATACTACTATGTGGTTAGTAAATAACTTTGTTAAGCGAATATCCTTCTTTGAGGTCTTTCGAAGGTTTTAACGTTATTGAAGTGAAATATCGTAAGAAACACAACAATTTTTGAGAAAAAGAAAGAGGATGATCTAAAAAGTATAAAAGGCTATAATAGAAAGATGAAAAAGAGATTAACTACAGCGAATTTCAAGGATCAGCCGAAAGAACAACTGAGGATATCGTTCAGCATGCCATCGGTTGCTATGTAATGCTATATATCAGAACTATAACGCGTAATGCTACAAATTTCACAACAATATTTCAAACGATGATTTCCACACTTGAAGGTGGCGAACTATGCCCTTTCACACGGATATAAAAATTCAAAGGAAAAAGAGGGCGAGTATGTGAGTTTCATCCTCGGGAATGTCCTTCTGAAGTGCTAAGCGCGAGCTGAAAAAAAACCCTCCGCAGAAAGTACGTTCGACGTGAATTCATCGAGTTGAGTATTCAGAGTCCAAATTTCATATTGGCATCGCCAAGATACAGCAACAATCCCCACGAAAAAGCTGCAGCTAGTGCCTTATCCTTGGATACGCCAGGTGATCGAAAGTGGGTCGCGAATGCGTAATTCAAACCACTTTCACACTCCACGATTTTGGGGTAACAGAATGTCCTGTCAATCCTCCGAACAAACGCACATTTTCAACATTTTTTTTGAATCACGGTTATGGTGGATCGTGTCATCGACTTTCCTTATCATTTCCATACAATAACCCAACCTCTACAGCTAAGTGACGATGTGTTCTAAAAGCTTCCCGTGTCTCTAACTGAAAATGCTTTTATTGGTTATCTAAAATCGATAGCAGTGACTCCTGCAGTGAGAAATTTAGCTAGAAATGCCGACACACGTGGAGTTGAATGTTTAGCAGCTTCGATATAGAAATACAGAGGCATTCAAACATCAGAACCCAATTCTAAACTTTTACTTTGCAAGACAGCTGATGAATTAGCAGCCAAGAAATTGTACATTTACATTTACATTTAAGCCCTGCAAACCGCCAAAGGCGCGTGGCAGGGGGTGTAAAACACCTATATCCCAAACTACCCTGGATAGCTATTAGCTTCTCTGATACTTCGCGGGAAAAATGACCAAAAATATCTATCCGTCCTGGCGACTATTTCCATGTATCGTTTTTTTGTTTTCTTTCAAAAGATAGAAAATCAACTATCTCCTCCCCGAGATCCGTAGTGACAAACTTATCGAAAAGCTTCCTACGGTATTCAAGTCTTCTATCACTAAGCGAGTTCCATCCGAGGGATTCTATCATTGCCGAAACACTGCTGTCAAAACTGAAATCTCCCTTAACGAACCTAGCTGCCCTACGTTGAACCATCTCAAGATGGGATGTTAATCCTACTTCGTGAGGATCCCAAATCGCACAGCAATACTCAAGGAGAGGACGAATCAGGGAAAAGTACGCTATTTCTTTTACACTCGATGAGCAGCCCCTCAGAATTCTACTGGCTAAACTTTGCATCCTATTCGCTTTACCTACTATGCTTTGAATATGCTCTTTGAAGGAAAAACTACTACTGAGTGTAATACCTAGGTATTTATGATGCCTCACAAACTCCAACGGATATCCTGAAATATTATAGGGTGTGCGGGTACCCTTGGCGGAACGCGTAAAAGTCATAGCTACGCACTTCTTTACGTTCAAGTCAAGCTGCCAGTCACTGCACCAACCTGAAATAATGTTCAAATCATTCTGCAAACAACCAATGTCGTCCGGAGTTACGATCTCTCTGTAAATAACAGTATCATCGGCGAATAGCCTAACCTTACATCTAACATTATCCACTACATCGTTAATATAAATTAGGAACAAAATCGGACCTAATACACTACCCTGCGGAACACCGGATGTGACGCAAACCTCTTCTGATAAAATTCCGTCCAACGCAACCCGCAAGATATTGTAGCAAGATATAGTCAAATTTTTTCGTGAAGGATTGAGAAAAAATTATCGTTCATTTGCGCTTGTCTCAGTCATAGCTGTAATAATAAGAAAGCAATTCAGGTATGAGTGGTGTTGAATGATTAAGCTAACCATACGTCCGTTCTGACCGGATGAAATTAATTCAGGCTAAGTTTTTAGGAAACGTCCCGGTTAAACCCGCTTCAGAATTTGATAGGACCCAGTTTCTTACCGTCGGAATATGGTAACCCCAAGAATAATGGTTTTCATCTAGGGCAATCCTCATTGAATGCTTTAAGAAGTTTTCCATACATGTTAATTGTGATGCACTAGTTCCACTCGTATCATTATTCCTCCAACGAATGCAATCGTTGCCCTTCACTTACGAGGATTTGATTCGTTCGCATCCTGGCACAAACTACCTCACACCTCATCTTTCCTATTAAGCCTCATTCCCCTCTCCTTGTTGTTGGTAGCAAATGGTAGAGGGGACAGGTTTCAACCGGTCAAATCGTAGCATATTTCCCATAGCTTTAGGAAGCTAATAATGGAGGGGTTGAAGATCTAACTAGTCTTCAGACTGAGGATTTAACATGCAGACAAGTTCAAATGAATACGAAGATGATAATGAATCTTTACTAAGAAATACCATCTTTAGCATAAAGTATAAACCCACATATGAAAAATTATCTGAACATGTGGAAATCGTAAATCCCCGTCTATGTAAATTTATTCAGGAAAAGAACCGAGAAGAATCGTGATAAGAAGAGGAAGTAGACTGCTTACCTAAAAGGAAACAGCATGACCGATATGTATGCATGCAAAATCATTTCAAGAAAGAACTTCAAAAGATAGAGCCAAACATTTATTTCATAAAATAGGTTTATTTTATCATAAAAATAATGTCTGTTCTAGCTCTACCCTTTGGTAATTTTGGATCTTGCCAGGGTTTTGTTCTGAATTATAAAGATTCAAGTTAGGAAATCTTTTATTTTGGTACGTATGAACAAGTAAGGACACTGCCTGTGAAGTATTCAGCCCTCTAAGGCTGGTTTTAATCTCACCTATTTTACCATTAACTGCCAAGAGCCCTGGGAAAAAAAGAGAGGGAGAAAAGGCCTACTAGCCAAGAGAAAGAATGAGGTAATTTCCACTTCGATATGCCATTAAATCACGAATTAATAAGTAATTTAGGAAGAATTGTTAAAAAATTACCTACTGGGGAATTTCAATCGTAGCGTTTCTGTTTACGCACAATCTAGACCGGAGGTTTGCAGCCTACATGGTATTAATGGCGTAAACAGGAAATTATTATCTCTTAAATTTAATGTATTTTATTAGCATACTGTTGATAATAAACGGATTTTTATCCTGAGCTTCTTACAGAAACACGTCAGCAACATACTTTTTCGAAACGAATAAAAATTAACTGACTCTACCAATACTAATTGCGGTAAAGAAACTTGTGGATGCCGTCAAACAGTAATTAAACTATTATTTGATAAAAGAAGATATTTTATGAAATATGGGGATGAATTTTCAAAAGATCGAGCTTAATGACAAAAAAGCTGACATTTCTGCGTTCCACTTTTTTTGCTGCAGCGGGAGAAAAGGATGTCTCAACAATTTCGATTTCCGAGACAGAAAAGAGGCGTGTATGAATGTAAATTGTAGGAAACCGGGGTGAATAACTTTTGGATTGACTCGCTAGAAATGATGACTTTCTCGCACGAATTCATTTTTCTTGGCGATCGAGGTTTTCGGATGGGAGAGCCCTCGCTTACGTGACCTCCTTTCGAATAATTTGCTTCGCATTTTGCCGAGATTCACCCGAATGCTCTGCTTCGTGGACATTCATGCTGTGACGGGCGCCACGCCTTTTGTAATTTTCACATTCGTCCGTTGGATCGAGACTTCCCTAAATGACCAACCAAAGCCAGGCATAATATCAGTAAAAATGGAATGGTACATTAGCAATTGGGTGCAAGTGAAAACTATTGAAAGCTGATAACTTTTATTTACTTTTTGAATAATTTCTGAAGCAGTTTTTGAGTTTGTTGAAATGACTGGATCGAATTACTGTAAATTAAGCTCGAATGGTGAGAGTATTGACATGGCTGAAGTTTTTATGTACTGAGTGAAAATTGTTTTCAATGCATGTAGTAATGGGGATTGAAACTCGGGACTAGTAGGCCGATTGCGGCTCTTTCACCAATTCTGTGCGGCCGTGTAGATTCTTCCTTCGTAAAGATTTTTACCCAATTTATGAAATAATTGACTACTTAAGTGACAAAGCATATACTGCTAGGAATGAACGCTAAAATTTAACCACTAATTCACTTTACATATCATGAAAATATCACTGTATTTTGATGACTTAGTATGAATTTTAAAGTGCAAAAAAATCAAATGTTTACCTAAAGTGAGAAAATTTCGGTCTTTAAAGCGTTGTGGAGGTGTCCATTTATTTTTCGATGTCGCAAAGTTTCTTTCGGATTTTTCTTCAGAAAGCATTTAAGAATATCTTGCGGTAAGTACACTTATACTATATTTTTCGAAGTAATATGCCAGTATTCAGTATGATCGTAAAAGGTTTTACTAAGTCCTAACTCCAAAAGAATACTACTCTTCCGTATTTTGGTCAGCTGTTCTCGATTTCAGCTCACTGAGAGATGCATCCGCATTGGTTAGCTCGATAGGAATTAGACTATTAGCGGCGGAAGGAAAGCTAGAGATGAAATAAGCTATCAATTTCCTTTCTCGCACATGAAAATCAGCACAACCAATGCATGCGAGATCGATAATATACCGATACCTTGGATTCCAAAACTGATACGTCCAGAACCCAGATTGGGTTCCAAGACAATTGTTTTCCTTTCGAAATAACATAAACTGGATAAATTCGTTCCTGAGTCCCACGGACTCAAATATTTTTAAAGATTTTAACATTAAATACACGATTTAAAGGTTAAATTTTAACAGAAAGTGATAATACTTGCATAAAAATGCATATAGATAAAATTAAAAATGTAAAGACTGCATTTTTAAAAGAAGTTATGGTGGTGGATGTGGAAGCTGGAGGGGGAGATTATTTTTTTCGTGGTGGGCGTTCGAAATCAAAGAAAGCTTTCGAATTCCGTGGCAAAATTTGCTCTTATTTTTCGTTCGGATTCCAAGTTGTTCGAGTTAGGGGGTTTTCGGATTCCGGGGGAAATATAAATACATAGAAAGCTGTTGTGTAAGAATAAAGTGCATATGTAAGCATAGGAGCCTGTATTTTATAATTAGTTCCTTCCTTCAAAGAGCAAAAATGGGATATGATGCGCCTTCTATCCCCTCTCCTGCATTCATGTGACCAAAGATCATCATCACCAACAGAAATCTATCTCACGTATATCGGAAACCCCTTGTTGTCACAGCTACGGTTGTTAGAACACGAACCACTGTGTTCTAAGTACCAAAACAAGGTTATTTAACGGATATATTGCCATAATGACATAAAAATCTTCCTGGAATGAAGATAATGAAAGAATCATCAACTTCCTTTCACTTCATACAAATCTTTAAAACAAATTACGAGAAAATTTCCAAATTGGGCAAGTTTTGAGAATGGAGCAGTAACAGGTAGCCCTGCAAAACCACGAAGAAATAAATTCAGGAATCCTCCAAGATAGATAAAAATAGTTCACAATGAACCCACATCTTTCCAAAAAGGTCGAACATCGAATTAAGATGAAATCTCGCTCGTAAACACACATTTAAAAAAACGGTAAAAACTAACTCGAAAAGTGAGGCCTACAATTCGTGTTTGGAGCATCGCGGATCCGGAATCCAATCCAGACGTTACCCAACGAGAAAGTAATGAGGTGACGAAAGACAATGTGGGCAATTGCAATCAAGGAGGGAAACCGCGTGAGAAAATTGCTGAAAGAAATTGGGTTGCGAAGATGAATGAGAGCGAGCCTTTTTGAGAGACCGAGGAAGGATATCAACGTGATTTAAAATTCGGATCCCTCAAAAAATTAGCTCTACGAGAAAACTAGGAGTGATGGGTAAAAAGTCCACATTATATACTGGATTGCAAAAATGAAGGAGTAACTTGGAATATACGAGTTGGAGAGATTTTTTAAGTACGAGCTTTCTAAAACTCCGAGTTTGTTGATAATGTGGCGGCTTCGATTATCTAACATGAGCAAATTTCAGTGATTGAAGTAGCCTACATGGTTATTTACTGAAAATGAGCAATACAAAAGGCCTTTACATGCATTCTTCTCTATAATATGATACTTAAGAAGTCAAAGAAACTGAAATCTTAGTAAATGCTTTGAGCTTAAATGACACAAATCGATTTTAACACTATCAATTTAACATCTTGGTGCACATAAACTTGGATAAATGATAATATTTCTGAATAAACTTAACGCAACGAATGTCGTCTGCCGAATGGACAGAAAAAATTAATATTATTAAAAATTGACAATTTTAATATAAATAAATTAAAACTAAAATTGTCACGCTAATTATATTTATATTAATTTTCATTTTTTCGTAATGGGATATCACCAGGCAAAGCCAAAAACTATCGACCTTATGCGAAATGGGAAACAAAGACAAATTAGATAGAAAGACCTGTCTCTAAAATACGCTACTTATCCCTTCACTTCTTTTAGGAATCGAATTCAGATTCCATACTTTAATCAGCCTATGCTATAATATCATCGCAAAACAGAACTGATATTTCACTCGAAGACTCAAAAGAGTTTAGATACGGATGGGTGTATATCTTCATATTTTATGAGATAAATTTACCATTAACAAATGTCTTACTATTAGTAGTGTAAATACTTAAGAGAGAAGGTAGCAAAATTTGAGTTTCAACTCAGCTTTTCAACGCCAATCATCATAAGTAATATCTTACACAGATGAAGTCGAAAGGATATAGCATCCAGAGTTTTCACACGCACAGGTCATCGAACTTAAAGTCTCACAAAGACATAGAAAGTGTTAATTATGCGCCCAAAGAAGAACCTCAGTGTCTGATCGAAGAGCGCTAACAGTAGAGGCGATGAGGTTTCGAAAATAAAATTCGAAACGGTCAAAGGAGATGAAAATATAAAAGATCCAACACAACCTCCCATTAACTTTAAACATTAAGTCAAAAAATTTCCAATGAGAGTATGTCCTAAAATAAAGCTTAGCTGACAAATAAGGAGGTGAAAGTTATATTCCTGATATATTTTTTCCTTTTTGCGGGTGTAAACACCTTACTTTCCTGATTTTTATCGCCAGAAGGCCATAATTGAAGAAAAGAATATGCAAATATTTAGGATAACTTCATAAAAAAGACATAACAGAGTTCCATCTTTCAACTAACAGTGAAACGCCGGTAGTGTAAAATTACATAGAATCATAGTATTTATCCTATACAATATGGTCACCGAAGAGCAAACTTTCGTTCCGTGCTTAAAATTGAAACCCAATATACTTCCATATCCTTAAAATTCTCACATCGTTAGTATCCAACCAAACGACTACCAAACCAGCCAAACGGCATCATTAACAGTAATTTTCAAGGATCAACTCCTAGCTTATTACCAGCGACACAAATAAACGCAGCAACTGATTTTTTTTCGAAAATATAATTCTCGGATGGAAAATATAGAACAATTTTTTCTTGCAACGACCCTGGGCGGTTAAATATCTTTGGTAAATAAAAAGGCATGTAAACAAAGAAGTAGAGGACAAATTGGTCAACGTTTAACATCTAAAAGGACATTAAATACAGAGAAAAAATTTAGTATTTGATTGAATTCCTAATATTTTCCAATTCGTAAATCTCGTGAACTTTCTCTAACATTTTGAAAGACACCGATTATTTTCCTATTCGCCATAGCGGCAAATTCGGGAGGCAGGTGATAAAAATTCATTTTTAGGGACTGCGCATATTAAACCCAGTGAATAGCATAAAGAAAGAGCTAGAAAGGAACCTTACTAAAAAAACTTTCTAAACATGTGTCCACCGACAAATTTCTACTATCAGCATCAATTAGAAAATAATTGTTAACGTATGAGTAAATATTTCGTAGAAAACACGACGGCAGGGTTTTCTACTGTGTGCGAAAGAGAACATTCGCAAAGTCTCCATCTTCAGACGTTTATATATCTTCTGCGGACGATTATTTGAATGTTTTTTACGATTACGTTCACGTTCTATATTTCATGGGATTTAATTATTTCGAAGCTAAACTTATTTTAATATTTTCCGGCGCTTTCGCCTTCTAAACCAGGAAACAATTCAAGGAAATGTGAATTTTTTAGTTGCATTCAGCCGGATTTCTGTGTATCGTAACTTTCACTCACAATTCCGGGTAATGATAAGAATTCTCACACTTTTATACTGCCAATGTAAAACAACTATTATAATAAACACCATGGGGTATATTTTCGTATATTTAATAATCCGATGTCAGTAACTTCCTTATGAAATACATCAAAAGTTCATTTGTTCGTTTGCAGACCTTCCCAAGAAAAACTGACATGAATAGTCTATATCTTAACGTTCTACCAAGATAGCTTAATTGAACTAATTATAATCGTGCGCTCAGGAAGTGGTAAAAACGTGTTCGAGTCCCGGTCCTGTCAGACTTTTTTTTCGTATGTTTTTCCTTGGGAAGCTTCCTAGGTGCATGCCTTTTAGAGTAAAGTTGCCTTTCACCATTTAACTGTTTGTAGTCTTTTTTCTCAAAAAATTAATCAGAAATAATGGTCGTACGATATCGGGAGCGGTTCCATAGAAATGAAAATTTAATAGTTCCTTATTTTCATCGACGTTCACCGTTTTTGGTCGAAAATCCGGAAATTATTGATAAAATATATCAATCTATCGTAAACTTCTTCGTTTTTTATGAATCTCATTTACAATAAACATCGATTGTAGAGGTTATTATTCCGAAATTGACCACGTACTCTACGACGATAATAAAGAGTAAATACTTGAAATCAATCTAAATTAATAATAAATAAATATTAATTACCGAATTACAAAATATAGTAATTATACCGGTCGTTTGACATAGCATTAGTCTACTAATGCGTTTTACTAACTAAAGAATCGATAAGAAACAAGATTCGATCAAGTTAAATTATTAACAAAAACGGAAGAAAAAAGTATAGGCACGATAGTTAAATTATTAATTTAATTTGAAGGTATACTATTACATTACATTACTGTTTCAATATGCTGGGTAACACAACAATATTTCTTCATCATTTCAAGCTTTTCGTTAATCTTTAAACTACACCATCTAAGATATGATTAAGACCAATGACAAGCTACTAAACGTTGACTTCTTAGTGAAATTTTGCAACCAGTTCTGAAGGTAAGGGCAGCTAGTTAGAAATATAATCCGCATAATTAGTCTTTCGTCGAGCCCGCAAATGTATATGAGATTGCAATCCAATTATGATTTTTGCTATAGGTGGGATAGAAAAATCATAAGTTTCTGAAAGGTCTTCGATTACACAGAATCATAGAAAGCGTTGACAACTACCATTTAGATCTTCTAGGCTACCGAATCCTCTTACAATATCTCAACCTTCAGCTATTCCATCGAAAATTACCCTCGTGAAACAAAAGAAACCGAGAATTTTACTCTCGCGCTTGGAAGATTTACGTGAGATTGCACCCGTTCTCGAAACCCTCTTCCCTTGCACTCTCGAATGCGTTTCACATACTTTGATCCATCACATCCGTACGACACCCGTGACATTCCTGCTCGAGGCTTGCGGAAGAGACTATTGGGCACCCTTCTTCAGAGGCAAAGGAGTGTCTCGCGGAGTCCCTGACCTTGGCCTAAATGTTTCTCTATCCACTTTCACACCTTCCTCCGCCCTTAGGCCCACCGCTTCCTTCCTTTCGTATCCGAACCCACGCTTTTCAGGTTCTGCGAGAAAATGACTATGCAACTTCCGTTTCCTGGTTCGGAGCCGCTCGTTTGTCAAACTGCAGCTTAACCCCGGATAAACCGGAGAGGACATGAGATACAGATCTATACATGCCTCCTTCAGGTGGCAAGGGTGGATCTAGAATCCTGTCAAAAAGGGGAGGGGGGGTTAAGATTATTTCTCTACGAACTCATTTCCGATTAACTTTTAAAATACAACTTAGTCGAGATAATTTTCATAATTTAAGTTCCTCTTAACATCCCTGGGGGGGAGGGGAGGGGGGTTGTACCTTCGCCCCCCTCCTGGATCCTCCAATAGCAGATGTTATCCATCCCAAATGTGGGACTATTCCATTAACAATATATAACAACTAGAAATAAATTGTCATTCAAAAGAAAATTCATTAGAAATTCAATTCAACAGAAAAGAAAATTATTATGTACAAATACAACGGTTTCAAAGAGGTTAGTACCAAGATTGCCATAAAAGTTCTAAGTGTGTAGATAAGAAAAATTAAATTACTATCATATGAATAAAGAAAAATATTTACCAAAAAAAATGTATGATATTATATAAATATAAACATATTTTCACTTGTCCAGATAAAGGCTTGGCAATGAGTACAACACAACGAATGACTAGGCAATTACAATCTAATCTAAATTACAATTATATTCACATAAACAGCTACAGAACAACATATACAAACATTACATGGGACGGCAGACCAAAACCGGGTATAGGAGTAAAGGACAAAAAAGGTTTTTAACTTACTAAGAAATGGTGTGCACTTAGTGGTGCAATCGTTTTTCAGTTTTTCCAGTGGGTTAATGGAGAGGTGGTACATTCTAATTATTTAGGTTCTGCTTTATGAAATTTGAAGATGATTGTTGCATTTACTCATAAGGAGTACAGGGTTGCTCTAATAGGAGATGAATAAAATTAGCGATTTCAGTTAAATTGACGAATTTTACAGGTTTCACATTCCCTACAAAACGTCAAATTTTAGTTAATTGCGTTCTTTTTTTTAAATTAAACCCAACATCGGTCCAAAAGTGTAAGATGCGGGTTCAGATATTAGCCACTCCGAATTTTTCACCTCCGTTGATCCCGTGATTTCTCAACCTCGAATGCCACAGACTCGAACCACATCGTTATCGAAAATTAACTGCTGATGATAACAACTACATAGGATTGTTCAGAATACAAATAGGAAGACGTTCACCACGTAACGGTTTTTATTAAATAGATATTTACGTTTAATAACAGTCACCTTCCCTTTCTTAGCCCTCGAAAAGCATGACACATCAAATCCAATACTCCCATGAACCTCTTCCTGATCCCTGTATTAACTTTTTACCCTTGTTCTCTCGCAATACCGATACACATTCCCCGCTGAGCCATGAAGAGGCTAATTTCAGAGACGTTTTCCTCTTGGGAGTTACGCGAAAACCGATTATAAAAGCCCTTGGGGAAGCAAAGATACGAGGGTTTCCTACTCTGCACCTCCTTGAAAATGCTCCTTCAACCTAAATATCATCATCATTCCCCATTGTCTTTCACGTAGGGCAACCCTTTTGAAAATAGACGACCTTGACGAGAAGAGAGAGAAAGAACAAGGTGGAGGAAGAGATTTCAAGTCGAGGGAGAGCTCTCCTTGCAGTTCTTTCAGCATGTGAGAACAATGGACGGTAAAGAGGCTAATGTTTACCGAAGATTCACGATTGATAGCTAATACACACGATTCAATTTAGTCGTAGGATAAAATCGAAGTTCTCTTGATACATCGATCGATTTGCCATGCATCCTTATACCTTTACCTAACAGCTAGATATTGTTATATATTTTATAATTTTTGTTGAAGGGAAATAGAGCAAACTTTTATCTCGACCAAAATATAATTTTATTCCACGACCCAATTTCACGTCATCACCAGTGCCACGGACGCAAGCAGAATGCCTGATGATGACTTTAAACGTTGAAACCATGATCGTGGAATAAAATTATAATGTGGTATTGCTAGACGTTTGTTTCATCTTACTTCAGTTATGGAGTCCTACCACTAAGTCGTGCCTGAAGCAATTGATAGTACCTAATTGTTGGTTTTCAACGATTCAAGATCAACTTAGAGGCACTCTCGCATTCTAATAACTAATCTCAATACGAGAAATATTTGCTGGTAGGCCACAGACTAATGACATGCTTTACTACATTTTGTCATCTAAATAAATTATAGATTTGTACCAGTGGCGTATGGCAGGGGGTGTATTAACACCTTACCTAATCTACCCGATTAGATTCTCTGATGCTATGCGGGAAGAACGACCAGAAGTAACTATCTGTTTTAGCAATTATTTCCTTGTAACGATTGGTCGTCGTCTCTCGAAGATCGCGCTCGTTGTTTACCGGAATGACAATATCTTTCACTTCGTCTAAAAATTCTGGACCGATGAATTTTTCGAAAAGCTTTCGTCAGTAATCAGATTTTCTCTCCTGCAGCGAGTTCCACCCGAGTGATTTTACCATGGCCGTAACGGTACTGTCGAACCTGAAATCTCCACTGACAAAACGGGCTGCTCTACGTTGAACCATCTCTAAATAACACACAATGAAATTTATACTATTCTGTCGTGATAGCTTAATTGATTTGAGCACCCGCCCAGCAAGTGGGAGGCCCGACTTCACGTCCCGGAAATTTCTATTACTATTATATTCCGATTCTTTCTCACACATTAAGCGCGTGTGCCAGCTAACTTCATACGTATCATATAAGAAAAGCGTTTTAAAGTATCGTTTAACCTGTACCTCGGAAAAGGGTGAAAACAAACGCTGCAGAGGTGAAATTATAAATAATTAAAAGACAATTTTCAATAAATCCGCTAATGCCACGCTAATGGCCACTATTCTCCGTGTGAAATTTTCTTGTTTACAAGGATGAGACAGAATACTAAAAAAGCCAAAAATATTAACTTGCAAAGTTATGTGATTACTACATGAGTGTTCAAAGGGAAAGCCTTGCACTGTTAATATTGTTAAGAAGCATTCATACTATTACCGTATTTTCCGGCCTATAAGACGCACCGTGGTTTTTTCAGGTGAGCGATGCAAAGATTATACACACAGGAATGTAAGCTGCTTATAAGTGAAACATAAACACGATATTCGTAAAAGTATGGACCGGGAAATGTGGTACTTATGTAACAGGGAAAAATTATTACCATGAGAATGAAGTGCTCTTTAAAGATATCAGCCAGACTACAGGTAACTGAATAAATCGGGTAAACTTCGATTAAGTTCAAAAGAGCACTTGCGATTCAAAAAAGAAGCACTACATTTTACGATCAAAACTTCCGATCCAAGACTAAAACTAATAGCCAACAATAGTCGGATTTCCGTAACGACTCTGCTTCATCATCTCAAGACGCATTGTATATTTCTATTTAAGACATTCGACTCAAATGGATTTCTCCTATGAAGACATCAAACATTTTCACTTTCCTTTCAGTGGAAAAAGTACACATTTTCAGCTTTCTGACTCAAAGGTCAAACAATACAAACATTAAGCAGTTTGATTCACTTCTCAGAGGACCACTACAGCGTCTCTTCCGCTTTAAGGAATGGTAGGTAAATTCCTCTTTAGCTGCCTTAGCTCTCTTTCTTTCAAGGGTTTTTATTTTTATCATTATTAACTCCTAATTGCTACCAATAATTTCAGTAACCCTGAAGAAAGTCCCTCTTAGCGACCCTGTATGTTGAATTGCACCGTTTCAAATATAAAGGTCGTACTATAGGGTTGCTAACATATATAGTATAGGGGTGGATTTACTATTAGGCGCACTAGGCATTAGCTGAGGTTACCGTTAAGGGGTCCCACAGACGTTTCATCGCTTTTTAAGGTGACTAACCTCTTGGTGGTTCCTCGAAATCGCCCTTCCTCCTAAGCCTCTTGTGGCTAAAACTTATCCACGTGCATAGCATTAGTACCGAATACGAGTACATGTTACTATACTTAACCTGGATTCTTTATCTTAACTAAGCCCTTATATAGTCGTTAAATTTTTTATGGCAAAACTAAACAACGTGCTTTTCTTACCTCTCAAAACACGTAGTACATCCTATCCGGGGAAATAAAGGACCATGAAGTTTTTTTTAGCCGTTACTGATTTAAGGTTACGTCGATATTCCTTTTTATCCATACCTGATTATACGTTAAATTCACAAAATATTGAGTAAATGGACTGAATCATGCTTTTTATGTTGAAATTTACTTTGCATGTAGTTTGAAGATAGCGATTTTTCTCTATATACTACACTTTACCTTATTTCCGACAGGTCACGATTAAAGACAAGCAACGATAAACACGCATTCTCAGATATTATAGTCGAAGAGTGGATAGATTACGACTAATATAGCTTACGCAAAAACCGAAATGTTCCTAGGTGTAATTAATGTTTAAGATGGAAAGAGATGTATTTCTTTCAGCATATCATTTTTATAACTCAAAGCCCTGCACTTTAAGTTCCTTTTCGCGAGGAAAATCAATAATGAAAATAATCTAATTTGTTGAATTCAGCGTTTTTCAGCGATCTCCAGCATATATAATAGTAAGCCAATGAGTGTGAAAGATTCCAGATAGCCAAATGGGTAGCGCGTCAGCCTTTGGGGAAAATGTCCCCGGTTCGATTCCCCTTGGTATCCCATGCGCGCGAAATGATCTCAACCATCGAATCACATTTAATAATACTACTACTATACAAATGAGAGCGTATTCTCATAGATTCATGCCCGTAAGGTAATGAAGAGATTTGCCACAATGATCGCAATGAAAGCAATAATTAACATTGCAATTGGAGCATTTATAACGTAATAATGTATTAAAATCTACGGTAGAATCCTTCGCAGCAAGGAAGGGCAAAACGTAAGAATTACGATAATAATTCAGAAAAATTATATTTAAATGACTTTATTTCTCTCAAAAATATTTTGAAGCTAAATTTTTACCCTGAAGATATCGATCGCAATTTCACACAGTTCCCATCTCTAATGAAGTCGACCGCAGAAGAAGATGCTATTTTCATCTGGTGTCCTCAAGCGTCTACTAAATAGGAGATTTGTGGTAAAGGTCTCTCCAAACTTCCAATCTTAACGCCTTTAATGAGTCTAGCAGGGCATCAAAGAGTGATCTCAGCTTTGTCCTTGGCGAAGTTTTTCTGTGTTTACCCGAGGAATCAGTCAAAACAGTTTCGTGCGACAAAAAACACTGCGTGGATGAGAGCCAACTTGCATGACCCTCTGTTTATCACCCGAGTTACAGGTGATGAGAGGAGACTCGAGAGAGAAGAGACGGCTGCTATCCCTAAGACACGACCCCATGTTTCACGATGAGCTAATTATATCGCCTCCGGAAGTGAAAAGCATTGTAACGGCGGTGGCCATTCTCAGGGGAAAGTCATACTAATGCACGTATTTATAACGATTGGATGCAGTCCGAGTAAATATTACCGCGACTGAAACTCATCTACGGCGTCGACTCCATTAGACTAGGGGAGAGAGGCATACATAAGTAATTACGTGTGCTCTCGTACGTTGATATCTTGGCCGAGATGCAAATTCCCTTAGCCTCAAATCGTAAAGCACACACAGACACTGTCGAAACACTCTGTCGATTAAGAATGATCACCATCCAATATTCTGGACTATTTGGTACACCGACGCACGCATATATTCGTCCAAATCTAGCAAAATATTCGTTCACCGAAAAACAATGAACAAATCATCGTTAGCCGAAACGTTCGCTATCTTGGTTACTCGTTGGTCAGGGTATCACTGCGCATTTCCTTCGTCTTCGAGGAAAAATTCTCATTGATCGTACCATTAAGAAGGCAGCTAACACGTTCACTGCGGATACCTCCATTTCCAATGCATTTATCACTCCAATGGTGGAGTGATCCGCAGTGAACGTGTTAAATACTCACAGTTTAACAATATAAAACATGCGAAATACAGTGAGTTCTCGATTTTGGGCTAATGGTGGGAAGAATTTGCACAGATAATCACGAACACGGATAATCCAAACTTTCACTTTTATTTCTTATGATGCTCATAATTTACGTAAATAAACATTTTATAATAACTTGCGCACATAGTCTATTATCTTAGATTGTTTATGGACGAATTGAGAGTTTTCTTCACCCGAACGCGAACCTTTGTAGCAGTCATAATGCAGACGTGGTCGTATTCCCACTGCTCCATAAAAAAAGTCTTACGGAAGTTCTGTTTATATTAGAACGCGAAAATACCAATGTTTTCTGTTTGAATATTTTATTGGTGGTAGAAACTTTTGAGGAAGTATAAAAGATGATCCGCAAAACGGATAATCCACCCATAGATAATCGGAAGTTCGCTGTAACTAAAAATAGCTTAAAAAGCCAGATTCTGATAGCCCAAGAGAAAGTATTGCTGTAGAATTTTAACTTGATATAAGTAACCATCCACTTTTCCTGAACTGATTCCGTCATAACTAATATTTTATTATTAAATTAAATCCACTTAAATTTGTTACATCTAAATCAATTTAATATAACACTACAGATATATCAAATCAGTGAGTAAAATATAATTCAATTACTCAATACTCACCCTGTAGGGGTAAAATAACTTCGCAAGAATATTTTAATATAACGAACAAACCCGTAAATTCTAGTATTAGTGTTGTTAAAAGTGCTTCGAAGGCTAAGGTCATTTCGCACGTGAGCCCCCACCGGGAATCGAAGCCAGGACGGCTTTCACAAAAGTCCATCGCGTTGCCCACTTGGCTATCTGGGAGCCCGTAAATTCTATTGATATGTTTGATTTCTACTGGTATAGTTTGTAAATATAACTCAAGATTATATCTCCATCAAGCCACGACATCGTATAATTGTTGCCTCTTATACAATTAACACTTCGTTTATGCGATTTTAATGTGTATTGATTTGTTACGCATAAGAAAACAAGTGTCTTTAAGTGAATCCTAAGCAACCCTTTGATACGTAAAGCAATTAAGCCCATATTATACGCTGAGAGATTCCATGAAAGGCAAAATCTGTGCGGCGGAGAAGACGGAGATCGCGAATTTCCCACGAAAATTCTTTGAGTGGCGACTGAGTAGAAAAAATCCGGAATAATTGGGTTTCGTTCCTCTAAATATTTTATGAGGACTGAAAGACGACAAAATTCACGGGTTACGTTACTCAAACTTGAGCAGAATACAAAACCTTCACAGACCAAAACTATTCCTAGAACCCAAACCTGGCTAGTGCACAAGATTTTGGCCGATCCAAACAAATGATTCACCGCAGCGTCCGGGGGTGGTTTTTCGACGTCGGCGCGCGAAGGCTCTCCGACTTAAGGAGAATTGAGCGCGCACGGCGGGACGCCCACACGCATATTGTAACGCTGGGCGTCCGTCATGAATGAAAACAAACGAAAACAACTGCGCCACGCACGAGGCTCACCTGCAGGATGAGCACGTACTATGTCACTCAAACGTCCTTCGTGTCCCGTGCAATTGAAATTGAGTCTTCGAACCGTTGCCTTCGATTCCCAGCCATTCTATCGTTTCTGTTAAGATTCATTCACCAGACAAACACTCGAACCCTACGAATCATCTTCGCAGTAGATATCATTTCTGTTCCAAAGGAAGATAATTGACGATGAGAGAAAAACACTTCCACAGAAGTAAAAGATTCGATAAAAATTTAAAGCGGCGCACAGATAACCAAAAGGATTAATGGAGGTGAAAAAATCTGGCTCCTTTCTGAAGAGTACGTCACGAAGCTATAATAAACGGGTTCGATTCCTGGTCACAAAGGATATTCTGACCTCCGTCAATTCGTTGTCTTTTTACTAAAATTTCAAGTTTATACTTTGCATGAGAACGCGAAAATACTAATATTTTTTGTTTGAATATTTTATTGGTGGTAGAAACTATCGAGGAAGTATAAAAGAATCATACATGGAATGAAATAAATTTGACTTGCAGTCAAAATAGTAAACCACGTAAATTTGATATAGGATAATTCCAAATACCATTTTTATAGAGTAATGTAGACTATCGCGAACAACGTAGGATTTTATGTACTCTATAGTTCAAATGTTTAAAAACATGTGTAAAACGAAATGGGATGGACGAAAGGAAATGAGTTTTGAAAAACAAATGTTTCGAAAAACAATTTGGACGCACTAACATATGGATTAATTCGATATGTCCAAACATATGGTAAATGCGTGGTAAAAACATAAACATTTTTGGAAGATTTCACAGCATCTTCGAAATCTTCAGAGTACTTCTGTGACCAACTCGATTGCTATTTTATTAAGAATTAAAAAAATTCTTTCTTGGATATAAATACGCATCCAAAAATATAATATATTATTATCATTAGACCCTTTAATGGCGAGGTTGGGCGAGAATGGGCATCTCTTACACCTAACCTCGTATATTATAATACATTGGTGTTTACAAATTCTAAGAAAAATTCACAACAAATTTAAAATTCGCAAAAAATACAAAAAAAAGATTTTGTTTGCGGGAAAAAAAATCTCCACAGCTGAAGGTGGTAGAGAAAAAACCCACGTTGCGGGAAAACACCCACACAAGAAGAGGGGTGAGAAAAACCCGCGAAAACACAGCGAGAAATAGAAATTAAAATTTTTTTTATTTATTAAAAAAAACGTATTTATAAAAATAGTTGCCTCAGTAATTCACATACATTCGCATACATTCACCCAAATCCAGCAAAACTTTTTCGCCAAAGAACAACGAACAAATATCCGTTAGCCGAAAATTTCGTTATCTCGGTTACCTCTGTAACCTTTTAACCTGGACGATAGCAAAGCAGCACCATTTATTGAAAACTCAAGAGCCGCGTTCAGCAAAAGGGTTCCCGTGAAACCTTGTCCCTCCTGTTACATAACCCGCTAAGAAATGTTTCGTTCCTTCCATGTGCAAATTTCCGTTACTTATGAGAGCTAATTACACATTCCTTAATAATTGCTCGAAAATGACTCGAAATCTGGCTGCTAATAAGACCCTCAGAGGTGCTAATTGTACAAAAATAACCTCGTGAATACCCGAGGTAACGATTTCCTGAATGTGCCTCCATTTTAGACAGCTCTAAAGGGCACAATAGAACATACAACCATCAGCATAACGGAGCCCCTAATAGTAACAGTGCTATTCATTCAAACGAATAGAATTTAATGTGCCTAGAGAGGATTATTTGGTCTACCACATATAAAACACAGGTATCAAACAACAAAGAAATTGTGAAAGATGTTGCACGAGTTCGAATAAACTCGTCACTAAAAATCAACCTTCCGTCTAGAATGAATTATGAATCTAATTATACACACTTCCAAAGAATAACACGGTCTTATTTTTCGATACAACAAATAAGATATACATTTCCAGGAATTTTACAACATCCCAATATACGAAAATATAAGATGTATGGAAAATTAAACACCAAAAGGTAGACGACAATTATTCATCATTTCAGCAATAAGAAATTTTAAAATTTTTGAAAACAAACAGTTAAAATTTTACTTTAACGTGGAAATTGCCATCACTTAAACATGCTTAAAATCTACACGCTATCCTATTAAATAGGCGGCGCGTTTACTAAACAATTCGTTTCAACGGATAATATGACAGCCTACTTCCTTTCCGTATGTCTTTAACCGAATTTCGACACCTGGTCAAGAGCGAGCCAAATGCATTCAGAAACACCTTTGTTTGGAGTAGAGGCCAGTGATGCATTGTGACACCCTAGTTACTGTAACAGTCGCCTTCTGGGACTGACTAATGAGGTTAAAAACCTTAAAACGAATACCACCGGCCTTATCTTTCCATACGCTGTGCATTCATATACTTGCATCACAATCATACTGAGTTCTCATAAGGAAATCGGGTAGTCACCAGTTAAATGTCAACAATATCAAGAAAAACTACACACATTTTACTCCATTAAACTGAATGACGTTTCCAGGTCGTCTTTGAATGAAAGGAAAGTACCGAAGCTATTAAGTAAGATAGGTAAACTACACAAAAACATGGTGAAGATTTCTATGAACAATTTAACGCGCTTAGAACGCGCCTCGCGCAGAACTTCAAGAAGACTTTATACCCACATATCGAAAAAGTAGCGATGTCGAGCAATCATGACTACTTTACAGGATGGTTTCCTTAGAGAATATCAAATATGAAAAGAAAAACTATATTTACGTTGGATGTATGTCATTTCAACAGCTCATCACCAGCAGATGATATTATATATTAATTTAACCAGGCCAAGGTAAATTTCCTAAGAGGAAACCGTGAGATCATAGAAGATAATCTCAAGAATGTATCTTTTATTCTAAGCCTTACATCACACGAAATAAGATTTGGAGACTTTAATGCAGTATCTGGCCACAAAGTACGGGACGGAAGGCAGAAGAAATAACACAAGAGAAATATTCCATGCGAGGCAAAGGCAGTCACTTTTCCGGAGAGCCATCAAGGACAGAAACTTAGAAAGGGCAGGACTCACTAGATTGGCGCTCTCGAAATTAATATTCTGTTATGCTTCGGAGGATTTCGACACTAACGAAGAACCGCGCGCCTTGGGCCAATGCCCTTTCGTCTACGACATCTCAGCTCAACTGACCAAGGTAAACCATTCGATTCTAAAGAATCGGTTAAATCGTCGAATTCTAAGTCTATTGAGATAAACTTTACCTCGTTATTAACGTCTTTCGGGGCATAAGAAACAAGATCTTCGTTTTCTACGACCTTCTCTTTGAAGGAACACAACTATTTAATTCGTTTAACTTAACATCTTAACTCCCTCTATACAAAGATATTTTAATTGGCAAATGTCGAAATAACGCTCACCAGCTCCTTTCGTCACCTTATTTGGTTTTAAAACAAGTTTTTCGGTGTTTAAAACGTATGTTAAATTCCTTCTGACACTTTTCCTTCCGTTTCGTTACACGCATCTTTCTAGGTATCGGAAAAGGCACATGGTACAAATGCAGTCATCACTTTTGATGAATCACTTCTGTTTCTTGCGAGTCGTTATTTTATTTCACGACCATACGCAGGATAGAGATCTATTTTAACAACACCTGTAGGGAACGTAATGAGGACGAAATAGATGATAAATTATCAAAAAAAATCCGATTTATAAACAAAATTAAATTCGTTTGGCGGTTTGCGATGGTCGAGCCAACATTCGTCCTTAAATAAAATGTACAAATACACGATTTTCAACGAAAGAATCCTCTTCTGATCTATTAACGTGAAGCTACAAACTTGCGAAAGATAGGAAAAAGAAAACTGAACACAAAAAAATTCAGTGAATCAAATATGAATGATAAATGATGAATAATGAAAATGAAAGAAAAAATCGAATCTCTCGTTAGCATAACCTATCGGCGAGGCGAGAGTTGCCGAAGAAAACAGAATGGAACTCTATAATACTATACAACAGCAGCCAATTATTATTACTGGAAAATCTGATAATTGGAACTAATCCAGATGACAACCGTATATATGGTCATAATTACGTCAGCCATGCATCGGTCAAAATTGTATAAACCCCAAAATAATACAATAAACAAAAAACAGGTACAATTACGAAATCATAACCGAAATCTACTAGTGAATAAAATTCACAGACATTAGCGATGTTTAGCGGAAATACTCCATGTTTGAAGGAAATGAGATTTTGTACTTTTTCCATGGGATTTTACAACACACACGACCAGGTTTCAGCGAATGATCGCCACCATCAGGTAACATAACAAAAACCGTACGCATACTTAATATAATATTCAATAATAGCCAGTCTTCCCTGGGTTTAAATATGCTTACGTGCTTTGCTATGTTACCTGATGATGGCGATCATTCGCTAAAACCTGGTCGTGTCTGTAATAAAATCCTGTGGAAAAAGAACAAAATCTCTTTTCCTTCAAACGACTTCAGCGAGTTATTGTGCGAGTGAACGAATTGCCTCGAAGAATATGAGGAAGTAGCGACAATTGCGAGAAATTCGTTTGGGTTGCAAAATGAAGCTCCGAACAACGGTGTGGTAAACGACGGGATGCCCTTCGCGGCGAAAAGATCCGAATTACAGCATCGTGATCAATGAAGGTCAATAGTATCCGGTGCCCTTTAGGGAAGTGTATTGTAATAGGCTCTTCCCATTTCGGAGACTTCTGGTCGAGGAGGTCAGAAATTTCCTGGTTGCGCAAACTGAGTCGCCATTAGCCGATACTGATGAAGCACGAACTCCTTTAAGATCGTCAAGATACTCCCATACACCGTAAATACGGTTTCTTCTTCGACTTAAAGAGGGAGAAGATTGCAGGTTAAGGTCCCGAATTTCGAGAACCTATCGAATTTATAAATTTAACGAAGTAATAAAAAAGAATATATTGTCAATTGAGCACTTTACCACTCTCGGTGGCGTAATGGTTATCGTGCTAACTCAGTAACACGGAGGTAGAATAGAATAGAAACGTCTTTATTGCGGCGAGATTGATGTTATGTAGTCCCCTCCCAATCTAACCCATAAAGGTACTGGGTTATTCCTGGTTAAAGAATGTCTGTTTGTGTGCGTGACTACTTTTGTGAAAATGGTCTCTGAAGATTAAATTTTGCTTATTTAAGTCGTCATTATTATAATAATACACCTTAATAGTAATCTATTGACTCTTTTAACCCAGATTTTCAGAGGAGGTTATCTACTGCAGTGACTGTTGAAAATCTAAACCTATTCTGGAAATGAATAAAGATTTCCTACGTAAAATAGTCACTAATGACTACGCAGTTTACGTGAATATACATTTTAAACTACCTAGAAATTGAGCTATTGATGGCGATACAGAAAGCTCACATCTTGCATCACAATTAGAAAAGTAAATAACAACATTAGGACGTGGATGGGAATCGCCTAAGGTTCTCTCCATTATAGTGGGTTAATATACAATCCTGATTATATAGTAAGCGAGTATTTGAGCATATTTTCCTTAAGCATAATTTTGAACAATTCAAGTCTTCAAAACAGCGGTTCTCGTGAGTGGTAACGCACGTCGCTGGGGTGCGAAGTTTCCTCGAGAGATGATAAGGATATCGTTGTTGCACGGCAACTACAAACAATTTAACGATAACATACAAATGTGAAGTTGCAGAATTTAAGCCTCAGCGAATTTAATCTCCTTACAGTAAATAAATCCAGTTACATCGCTTAATTTTATTTCGGGGTAAAACCAGGTAGAGGTAAGAAAAACGGAAAAGAGTATTTCACTGGATAAACCTCATAAGTCAACTTCGTAGTCTGTTACAGATCGCGAACTAAATCACTCGGATTCGACACGGGAATAGTCGAAGTAACCTTAAGAAACTGCGTCGAATCAGTGAGAGTTGAGAGAGTTGCTTTTCCTGCAGAGTCATCAAATTCGAGCGTTTGAAAAGGACAGCGAAGCAATGAATGACATTGACTTTCAGATTATTTCCGTGTTGATGATAGGTTTGTAGAGTTAGTACCCGGTTGAAAGTAGTAGAAAAAACAGCCATAACTATCGCCCCGTAGATTAACGTTTGATTTGGCAAATTTCTTACTTATTACAACCGGAATCTTTAAAATGTTAATACATATTATTCACTTACATTTTACCTTAATCAGCACCTCCGCTGGAATATTTGTCATTACTTTATTAACCAACAAACGAGCAATATTCATACCCATTATGTATCATATACGTGAGTAAAATTGCGTCGAAAGCCCTTAAAAGTCTCCATAGAGAAACTTGAAGGGAAGCAGTAAGGAAGCGAAGGAATTAGGATACAAAACAATAGTGAGGCCTATTTCAGAGTCTGCGACCAATGTATGGGATTCGCACGACAAGAAAGGCAGCTCGAAATGTATAGAGTTGGCACAAGAAGGTGGATAGTGTCAGGGAAATGATGGAAATCGTAGGCTAGGAATGAATTACAAATGAGGGAAAAATCAACAGATTGGTAGGCATATTTCAGGTTAGAGCAGGCGGCGATGCTTGGAAGGAATTAAAAAGTAGCTTCGGAAAAGCAAATTCTAAGGCAAAATATAATAATGAAGAGTATATTTTTCATTATCCTCTACCAAAAGACAAAACAAATATTACTGTATATCGCAATAACCAGATACTAATAGAGGGGAAAATGGGGACAAATGTGACCTCGTTTGGCTGAATATTGAATAATTTACGCTATCAAGCTAAAAAATTAAAATTAACTTTAGATTGTAATGTATGTAATTACGAATTCAAATTAGTTTATGCCAGACACAGGTGGAACAATCTGTTCCCGGGGTCAAGTACGAATTTTCCCGCTACAAATATTTTTCGCTTAATGCCTACCCACCTTATTTATCGCCAAATCGGCTTTATGCACGAGGTTCCAAAAGTCTATTCAATAATTTATAAAAACGAAAGTATTTTCCTCTCAATTTTTCATCACTATGAAGGATTAACAGTGGATTACGTTGACATTCCACGCAAATTATTTTCCCTCGCTGATATTTGAACGCTACGATTACGTTTATCTCTATTATTCAATAAATCTAATATGATCAAGCTCAACTTTGTGAAAGGGAGCCATACTAAATAAGGTAAGAACACTTAGTAACTTCCACAGATATATTTTATTTCACAGAGGCGACTAGTTTCGTCGAATCGATATCTTCAGGCACCCTCATTACCCTACCTTCCATTCTTTTTCATTGACAACTTTGGTTTTTCCCAGCACCACCCCCTCCTCCCACACTCAACACCCCTTTCTCCTCTCCTCTCCATATATATTCACGTACTTCCTTTTTCGATGTGCCTGAAGATGTCGATTCGACGAAACTAGTCGCCTCTGTGAAATAAAATATATCTGTGGAAGTTACTAAGTGTTCTTACCTTATTTAGTCTATTATTTAAGTTTTGCCTAAGCAGCAACTTTCCAAGGACAAAATTTTATCTCCAACTAAGGGTAATACACGATTATTCTTAATTTGCCTCTTATAATCACCTCTTAACATTATCTCGAAGTTCTTCGCAAAACGTGCTTAAAACCTTCGCAATCGCTAGACACGTACAAGAGTTATAGTAAACAAGTAGAATCGTAAATCATTTCCACAGTAGACACTTTAAGGCGTTCCAGGAAATATATACCTCGTAATATGAATAAGAATGTATCGTCTTAAGTTCCTCTTTACAGTGCACATGGTTGGAAATAAAGTTCTGAAATTACTCTATTTACTATTTTACTTAGTTCTGAAATTATTCTGGATATAAGTTCTGAAAATACTCTAATTTACATACATTTAGTTGAATAAAATGATAAAATATTTAATCCATTTAAATGAATGCCTTAACAGCCAGTCAAGGTATATTAATACTCGGCGATAGATAAAGCTGGACTAACTACGCATTATTTATATCACAGAAAAGTTAGTTAACTCTAATACTGAGTGAGAAATCCTCTATATTGCATCGCTGTACCGTAATGCGATTAATATTTTTATAATTTTCGTAAAAGTCACATTCTCTAATATATCGAATATAGAGAGGAATGAAAAATCCGCGAACACTTAGCCGCCAATATCCTTTATGACTCCAGACTTTAATTCATTCAACTAATAGTCATTCATAAAATTTTGTAATATCACAAATATGTAATTACACAAATACAACACTACGAATTCTAGCCAACCGTTAAGATTCCTAAAATAAAAGAATTAGAAATTAAACACGTCCATGAATTGATGGTTTGATCAAAAAGCGCATAAATTTTCAATGCGCAATCTTAACAATGTCATGAAGATTTTCAGCCGAAGTAATATTTCACGAGACTAGATTGGTATCGATTTTCCAAGTTAACACCCAGAAATTCCCCTAACAATAACTAATCATTGGGTTAAATAATTTCATCAGCTGTTTCATTCTTTGTTAACAAGAGATATATAGCATTTATTTGAAATTACACCTAAATAGAAAGGATGCAGAACGTGTATTCATATAATAAATCTCAAAACATTTTTTCCTCTTCATTCCAAAAGGATAATCAAAGACTTCGTGATATACTGACAGAATATCTTCTTATCTTTGGCCCTTGACAAGTCCAAAAGTCAATAAAATCCCATAAAACGAATTCAATTCGAAATAATAAAGAATATTCGGCATATACTGCCGTATTGGAAGCATTCTTAAGCGTCATCGAGATAAATGAACACTATTTAGTTTTTTTATCAAACCGTCCAGTCACAGGATGGCTAGAAAAACGGCCATGCTCAAAAAAACCATTTTCTTATTTTTGGCCAGCCTTTTTCGATTCTAGCCCACTGTGCGGCGTGGAGAAATGTTCTGGTGTGATAGCTCAATGGATAGAGCAACCAACCGGCAATTAAGAGACCCGGGTTCGTGTCCCGATTCCGTCAGACTTATTTCATGTCCGTTTCTCCTTGCAAAAAACGTAGTTTTGTATGAATTAATAGTATCATCGTAAATTTTGATAAATTATCTTTTATGAATTAAGTTCACTATCGCATCATGAAACACCGACTGCAAAAGAGTTATCTGATAGAATACACGCAACACAGACACTAAAACATTAGTTGAGAATTTAAGCCCAACAAAGTTTTCGATTGTTAAGGTAGTTTAGGATTTACTTTATTAGGGCGAATTAAAATCAGGAATATAATACCAAGGGTGAAATATAGCGAGATGACTGGGACTCGAACCCAGGTCTCTCATAAACCGCCTGGCTAGGCCATGTTTCTCAATTGGATGCTGCACCATGTACTACTTACCTTTTTAATACACGAAAAAAATTTTTTATTAGATAATTTCAATTTTACTTTTAATGTATATTAATATACGTCACTTTATAGTTGATTCTTCCAGTTTTTAGTAGCCGAAAATTTGCATTCTTCGTGTTTTGCATTTGAATACCGTTAAAAAATCACAATTTTGGATGTAGGTTTTGATGGTAGGAAGTACATTTTCTGACAATATGGACGTAATGGCGGGATTCCGACTGTTCCGCCAAAAACGGGACGGGCGGTTAGCCAAGGATTATAACATTCGCCGAAAAAAACATGCGTATTACCGCAGCAAAATTCATGATATTAAAATGACCATTCGTCAAATTTTTAAAGCTTAATTAATACTAGAGCAAACTATGTAGAATGAACATACTATCAAACACAATACTTCCTTTAATATTGTTCGTTCACATGAGTGCAGTTTCCTTATTGGACTATTCAAATGTTAAACAAAATAATAATTTTTCGCATTATTCCCAATCCATAATTTTTCACAAATTTTCTTCGAATCCAANTGTAGGAAAACATTCATAAAGAAAAGTGGATGTGCAAAGTCTAAGAAAGTTGTACGAGAGATTGAATGGGGGATTGATTACAATATTAGTTTACGTATAGGATAGGATGATGTATATTAGTATACATATATTGTGAAGAAAAACACACCATAGACTGTTGCTGTTGACTGTTGCTAAGGAGAGTTTGTTTATATATTATTGGGTTGTTGATTTGTCAGACATCTTGAAAAGAAAAGTGATTCAGTGAGATTTGTTTTGTTCTGACAAAGAAATATATAGAATTTATTGCAAGTGATATCATAATTTTTATTGAATCGCTTCGTGCAATAAAATTGGCGACCGTGACAGGATGAAGAAATTGAGTGAAACAAATCTCACTGAATCACTTTTCTTTTCAAGATGTCTGACACAAATCAACAACCCAATAATATATAAACAAACTCTCATTAGCAACAGTCAACAGCAACAGTCTATGGTGTGTTCTTCTTTACAATATATGTATATTAATATACATCACTTTATAGTTGATTCTTCCAGTTTTTAGTAGCCGAAAATTTGCATTCTTCGTGTTTTGCATTTGAATACCGTTAAAAAATCACAATTTTGGATGTAGGTTTTGATGGTAGGAAGTACATTTTCTGACAATATGGACGTAATGGCGAGATTCCGACTGTTCTGCCAAAAACGGGACGGGCGGTTAGCCAAGGATTATAACATTCGCCGAAAAAAACATGCGTATTACCGCAGCAAAATTCATGATATTAAAATGACCATTCGTCAAATTTTTAAAGCTTAATTAATACTAGAGCAAACTATGTAGAATGAACATACTATCAAACACAATACTTCCTTTAATATTGTTCGTTCACATGAGTGCAGTTTCCTTATTGGACTATTCAAATGTTAAACAAAATAATAATTTTTCGCATTATTCCCAATCCATAATTTTTCACAAATTTTCTTCGAATCCAAGCCGCTTACGGTACAGATGGTTTCATTTAGAACTGAAATCACCCGATATTCAACGACGTGACCTAGAAATGAAGCTTTGGTAAGAATATTCATACGCAAGGATGCGTAGGTGAAAGGCGATAGAAGATATCTCGAGCACTCAAATCCAGTATAATTTATCCTTCAAATATATGCAGAAAGTGTGTGAAGGAGTTTGCATATATCCGCTTCCTGCCTATGGATCGTGGAAACAGCATCACACCCACAAGTTTGAATTAACTGGCACAAGGTGTTTATGTGGGAAAAGTTTCCGCGATCTCAGGGTAAATAAGGAAACAACTTTTCAAAAACTATCTAAGTCTCAAAATCTTTACGCAAACATTTAAACCTCCAATTTCCTATCAAGAAAATAATTCCCGAATTCTAAAATAATATTTCTTCAACTTGTTTTTCAAAGTTTTCGCACAAATTATTTCGTAAATTATTTCCTAGTACATACAAATAAGGGAGGTGATCCACTATTTGTAACAAGCCGTCGAATTTTGGAATTATATAATAAAACTCATTCACGCAAAAGATACCAAAATTTAAAAAAAATATTTAAAGAACTTTAAGATTAAGAGACGCTATTTCAAAGAGACTAACTAAATTTAAGAGACACTATTTCAAAGAGACAACTATTCTTTACAAAATTTTCAGTCATTTCTAACTTTTAAACACGCATTGAAATCTTTAACCATTACAGGCGACTACTTAATTTTTATTCGAGTAATTGAAGTTGAGGGAATAGTAAAATAAATTACTTTACGTTTCAGACAACAAACAAAATTTAATTTTCAACTTTACATTTTTCACGTTTATCCTACGTAAATCTTGAGAGAATATGCGAAACTAACATCAATGAGTAAACAAAATAAAGTAACGCTTACGGAGCTTTTCAAGTGAATGAATATGCCTTCTTTATAGCGCTATAACCTAAGATACGTTAAGCTTTTCATTAGAAGTCGTAAACCTAACCGCAAGGTCCTTTGAGGATAAATACGCGCTCCTTGGGCTTAAAGTTAGCGAAGACTTGAGGAGACCCTGTAACAACAACCTTCTTTGAAAATCTTAAATATTTATAGCAGTGACCCCACTCACTGAAGACAGAAAAATGAAAGAAAAGGGGAGTTAAAGGCTATGACGCCGTAGCATCACAGGTTTCTCCACAAATAAACTCATGCCTAAACACTTACGCAAAACATAAATAATAGCCTGAAAATGCTTCTTTAAGGACAAAAGGAATACTAGCGGATGAATATAAACTTGAAAGAAATTTAAATTAACCAGTAGAAACTGTCCGATGCGTGAAGGAATGAATGTTATGAAAGTCTAAATGACATTTAGAGGGAAAATCGCGGTTAAACAGTTAAGAAATTTTCATTTTTTGCACAGTGCATAGGGAATCACAAGCTGAATCTCACTGCAGCCTGCTCATAGCTTGGAGAATAACGCGACCGGTGGTCTCTTTCAAAATCAATCTAACCCAATTAATCGACTTTCATAGAAACATGACCCCACATCAAGAAGAAACAATTCATACGCGAACGGACGTGAAAAAAACTACAAAACTAGGAGCAATTGCTGAAAAGAAGAGATTTAAAATTTTGGTTACCTGTAACGCAGTCCCGGTATGTAGGCGTGCTCAAGAAAGAAAATTTTTCATTACCCTCATAGGTTACTCCGATGACTTTAAGCACTTTAGCATTTGGCAGAAAGTTCAAGTTACATTTTTTACCTTTAGAATGAATAAATTCCGCAGTTCGCGACTCAAAGTTGCGTGAGTAGGTAAATTAAATTGTAATCGTTTCAGAGAACTCCGTATTAATCATGCTTGGCATGAGGAATTATTTCATCGAGATCAAATTGAATCTTAACTTCTAGGTTACTGAAGTACGAAAGACAAAACGCAAAGTGTGTGGAGCTTTTACATCTGCATAAGTACGTATTACCTAAAAAAAATAAAGATTTTTTTTCTTGATGTTCACACTTCTGGTTTTCCTAGTCGGATAGGGTAAACTATCATCTTTCATCTATTTCGTTTCTTTTCCGCAAATTAATATATAATACAAATAAGCAATACATTAAAACAATACAAGATAGAATATATCGTATTAATCAAAATCATGATCATAAACGTTACGAGAAATCATGATTGGAAACATCGACGACGAAAAGAGAAAAATCAAGTCATGACAAATTCGCAGCCAACTAAGGCATGATAACCAAAAGCGTACGAATTACAACGGAATAAAAATGATCCCAAACAATGCGAGATAAAAAATTCCCAAACACAGATATCTTAAAATAAGATAGGGACATTTTGAAACAGATTACACTGAAAAAATTAGTTGATCTATTACTTTTTCCCCGACCTTTAACGAAAGACTCATAAATCACGACATTTTTATCGAACGATACAAATATCTCACAACATCTCACGAGTTTTTGAATTGCCCCAATTAAGAGTATTTTCACGAAGCTGGAACACGAAGTTACGTTACGTAACAAAGTAATGTAAAACTAAAGGCATTTAGTTAGAATTCAGATACATTCCGAGAGAAATTTTAAAAGGCAGCAACAAAAACAAAAAATAACAAAAGCTGAAAGCACGTCTTGATTATTTTATTAAGAGTTGATACCCGCCTTAAGTCTAGAAACAAGGAAATGGTACCCATTAAATATATACTTCACACGTAAAAATTAAACCGTTAAATT
>KZ308340.1:319364-376683 GCA_000376725.2 Ladona fulva | reverse complement strand
ATTATTTTTTTTTATTTATGACTGGTTTCAGTGAGGACTAACATCATCATCAGATACGGAGCCTTAACATCAACCAGTTTTTTCTTTTTTATATAATTTGAATCGAAGAAGTTGTATCTGAGCTTACTGATAGCAGTAAACTCTAGCATACAAGGCCAATCAAGGAAATATAAATATTTTTTCAAGAGTAAACATCAATTTTCTGTCATGCCCTCGAAGGCATAAATTCAGTTACGATGAAGAACTTCTAAATCTATGAGCAGTACATTTTTCACTCACGTCCACATATTTGATACATCGCGCCAACCAACTTCGCTGGTTTTCAACTGATATCAGTAATGCTAACAGCTTCTTCAGCAACTGAAAAACTGCGGAAGGCTCGAATACATTACACATATTCTATAAGACAGCTGATTACTTTTGGAAGCTATGAAAAATTGCTAAAAATTTTCTCACACCCATCCGCAATTAGAGGTGATTGCCTTTAATTAGTAGTGGATGACGAGGACTTATTTACCTTCCCGACTAGTGGAAAAACTTCCCATCGGCAATCGAATTATTTTTTTGACTGTTTATTTGTATTTACTATGGTTACACCTGGACGCTCTTCCCACTAAATTATAGGAAAGGCAACCGCACCACAAGTTGATTGGAGGTTTTGTAACCTCTATATCGCAAAACCGATAGGTTACCGCAGGATACGTCAATGAATATTACTTCATATAATCCCAATTCAATGCAATGTCGTAGGAGCAATTAATTGCACATATTCTCGTTTACAAACTATAGCACGATCGCTGACACCCCTTCCACTCGCTACCTCCGTTGAGCAAGTTCAATAGCGATCGCAATTATTTTGTTCCGCAAAGGCCTCCAAGAGATTTCCTCATGCCCTGCTTTGACTAAAATTCCGGCCTTTTACCGAATTAATTAGGGAGTTAAACGTCCAATCTGATGGCCCGTCTTCGGCCGTCCTCGCAGCCCAAAATTTCCCAGAGACCGTCCGTCGAGAGCCCCGCTCGCCCACGACTCCTTCCCGCTTCTACGGCCATCTCCCCTCCGTGAGCTACAACCTCCCCTCCCCAACCACTGGAGGCGACCTCAACGCCTTCTCCTACCCCACCAACGCCACCAACCTCCACTGCCCGCGCTCCACACACCCAGTACAACAGACGCGCGTCTCAGCGCACGCACGAGTCGTGTTCATGCGAACTCCAACGCCCGACACCGTTCTTCCCGGAAGGACGTTTGGATAATACAACACCAGGTGCTCGTGGAATGTTCCCCCATACAGTGCAGTGATTCCCAACGTTCATCCCCCGGATTACGCGTTCCTATAATGTGCCATGCATTCACCCTTTGAGGTGTCCAGAGTTTCTGCTTCGACAGTGTCAGCGTTGGCCGATATCGCGACTTCGGCCGTGTCTGCTGTGATATCCGCGGCTAGAGCCCGACAAGGGGGTGGTGCACCTTCTGGAAAACCCACGGCAGTGTTGTCCGCGGGAACGAATTTGATTCGGTGGCTTGTCTCGCAGGCGGACGTTTGGATGCTCATGTACCGGTGTGTGGACCTTCTGGCCCGGGTCCACGGGCCCCTGGACAGGAGCGTAGAGCAGGCGGAGGCGCTGCTTCTGCTTGCCGACGGGCAGTACCACACAAGTGAGGAGTCGAGGAGGAACGCTTTCAGACTGAACAGGCCGGACGGCGACGGGAGAGAGGAGGCGACAGGGGTTGATGCGGAAAATCCGGCGAGGCGTGGGGTTTCTCCAGGTGGGTTCCCATCCTTCCTCGATGGAATTCTTTCTCGTAGGAAGGACGTGAGATGTTTACCGGTGTGATTTTCGTGTTCAGTCGAGATATTTTGAGGATCTTTCGGTACGTTTTTCTTAGTCGGACGTCCAGCTAAAAATCATCGACCTCAACCTTCATAATTAAACCGCCAACCAGAACTCTGCTTCTGAACCTTCTAGCCTCCACCCCGAACTTAGACACTAAACCAAATATCACGGCATAAAGCATCATATGTTTCTTGATTTCAATTGGGCCTCGCATTAAGAAAAAACAGAATATAGACTGAACGAAAATGTTATCGTTTCATCGCGAATTCCCGAAGAATGATGAAATTCCCGAAATAACGAAACATCGCAAATTTAAAAACTTGCAAGATGAGACAAAAACAAAGGTGATAATCATAGTCATTCCTACAATAAAGTATCACAACGACAATTTACAACACTGCGGCACACCAGTTGAGAACCGATGCCTACACAAAAAATTTTCAAGCGAGAACCTCATTTAGATAAAGTCGTACTGAAAGAATATGGGCGCTCTGATCTAAGATCTAAAAGCAGGAAACGATTAAACCGTTACGACCTTGGCCAAAAAATCACGCGTAGTAACTAGGGATTCTCTAATCGCCGCAAAATTCATACATATAAGAAATTGAGAACAAAAAGTATATCTTTCACTTTCGATGATATATATATAGAACCGGCGTGCGAAGTGAAAACGGCGTAGCTAATTTTCGAGGAGCTCAAGCGGAGTCCTTGAGACATGACATGTTGCTGTGGCACACCGGTTGAGAGTTTCCGTAAGAGGTAAAACGCGGATTAACGGAAGATAGAGAATATCTCTATTTCACGTGTACCACGTGGGCTATGCTTTACAGCGATTAGGCTTTCCTTCTCGCCGCTGGCGAAATGACGATAAATATTTACCACGCGTGAATGAGGAAAGGGAGAATGGAACGCCGCAACTGCACAGGTCGCGAAAGACAACTCAAGTATTAATAGCTTGATTGCGACTAACTGAAAGTAACTGGGAGTAATTTACATTAGTAAGAGGTCAAATTCGACGTGCAAGTGGCTCATTACCAAGAACAAACCTTTAGAATCCCTGTAGACTCACCACAGTATTAACCGTAAAATTTTGATTTAAAATAAATATATCAATGTTTTTATTGTACATAAAGTTGAAATCGCTCCCGGAAAATTGAATTTAAGATACCTGAAGAATTTATATACTCTTATAGGAAGCAATTACCACATTAAAAGTCAGGTATAACAATGAAGCAGAATGAATGATTAAAATACTAAAGGTAGCTATTCGCCTATTATAGTAAAAAGTCGCGATTTAAGTAGCAGTAACAAATGAGTTACCAAGCGTTTTGTCTTTACGTTAAGATAACTATATTAACTCCTTCGACATCCGTGAGCAATCAAACGGATTTTGAAATTCTTTACAGCTCAACCATAAATAAATTAACAACACTTAAAGAAGACTTATTAAAACTTTCTGATAATTTACTAAATCATGAACAACAATCAGCGCTCAAACAGGAAAAAACAAAGTAAATATGACGGTAATTTATAGCCTTATAATTTCACATAAGAATCTTTTCGGAAATCCAAAAAGCAAGAAAAATATCCGAGGAGGGTAAATGCAACGCAAGAAAAATAAAACAATACCTGGAAGAAGCTTAATCTCATAAGCAGGATAAACGATGAAAGGACAATTCTTCATTCAGATAAACTAATTTTAGAAGCGTATCACGTAAAATTTCTCGAAGAAAGGTCTAAGAAACTTGAGCATAAAAGCAAACTAACCTCTTCTACCACTTTTTCGTGATGCAACGAAGGTACACGGCATATATTTAACGCATTATCTTCGGCGAGGATAATCATAACGCATATAACCATTGAAGAATCAAACGAACGAATTCTTCGAGGTTTCTTTCCAAGGTATGGCAACTTATTTACAAGATACGTTAATGAAAATACACGATTTAGTAGTTTTATGAAATATCGCAGCACATTGATTCAGAGACACAGAAATGAGCCATCGATAACCGAAGAGTGATCATCGCGCAATATTTAGCTGCTGAAGAAGGAAAACTTACGAGGAAACCTTGAACTTCCGGTACATCTGTTCACTTTTAGTCATGAGAGAGTCCTCTTAAAATTCCAAAACCTCCACCAGACTTCCCCACTCCTTGAGTACACTTCCAGACTACTTCCCAGATTTACACTTCCACGACGTTGACACAAGCTGCCGAAACAGACGTGCAACCTCACACGGGGACTTTAGCCTATTCTCATTAGAAGTGCATGAGAATTAGCGTGGATTAACCTTGGCTTAATTCTCTTATTATGCTTGAAAAACATTTCTTAGGGTAAAGCGCTGCAAGTGACCTTTGTTTCGAGAAGAAATCGCATGGTAAGAGAAAGTGAATGATCGGTCGCGATGCAGATAGGCAGATTTAGGATTTTGGTTCGTTGATAAAATCAATGAACAAAAAAGACAATGATGGCGAAAATAATTTAAATTGCGTTTACGCCATCCCGTTACCCTGGAAGAAATGGAGTTTCAGCCAACTGCAACAACAATAAACAACTCCAAGAGCTGCGTTGCGGCATGTTCTCATTTCCTTCTAACTGTAAAAAATATAAACAAAACACTTAACATTAGATAAAAAAGGGTGAACCATACTCTTACACCGATATACGTAGACTTCGTCCCTTGTCAGTTTGTATGGCAAAAAGTGCAATATTTTACGCAATTACCAACGGCAAAAGATCACTTTCCGCATCCAGATTAGAAACAAATATTTTCATGAATGGATATTTTTCTCTGAGATCCAGTCCTTTTTCGCTGCCTCTGCGAGACTTAAACGTCATTCCCGCCATACAATCATAACCTACAGCAACAAACAGACGAAAATCGCTCGTTGGAAGTTCCCGCGTGAAAGAAATTTCCCTTTCGTTCGTTCCGCTTTCGTCAAGTCGTTCCCTAAAATCAGCTCCGCTTTTCAGTTCAGTATCTGCACATCATGTATCACCTGCAGTCACTCATCATTGGTTACTTATGCCGACTTCCTTACGTTTTCAAAAGCTATTTTCCGTATCTATCAGTACATACACATTCAATGTTTATTGAGAAAAAAGTTCGTCGGTCTCAGGATATCACGCCGAACATCCGAATAGAGAAACTCTTATTGAAATCGCTGATTAGTGAAGTATACGTCTATGCGAGGCAGAATTTATTTTAAAATTCACTTAAATGAGAAGTATCGCCATTTATTTTTTTACGATGCATAGCTTTCTAAAAGAACTTTTCTTTATCAGCGGCTTCTGCTGGAATAGCTCAAACTGGAACGACAGGTACACTAAAAATATATTCTAACAATCAACAATAAATAAAACAATTCTAACAAAATAATATTCTAACAATAAACAAAACAATTTGATGCGCATTTTAAACTTAAGTACGTAAATGTACACATATTTGTTATCATATCAGTCGTTTGCTACGAGAGAGGTTAATTATTCGAAAAATGTTCATGCTGTGTCACAATTAAGACGCGGAATCCTAACCTTACGTTATTTTTGAGAAACAACGCTTCCCTTTCTAATTGCTGCAAACGATTCTGTGGGAGGAATTTATTTTCGCAGGAGCCTCCAACATCCATTTTTGGTCGTTCCGTCGGCAGCAGCGAGATCTATAATTAGCGAGGGGGCGTGGCTTCAATACTATCGACAAGTGCTATCATCATAATTTCGACTTTAGCCCTACATTTGAATCGTATTTATCCACATTTGTCAGCAAATACTTACTCATTCCGATAAAGCAATTAAAATTAATCACTTTTTAGGAATCGTCATCGGTTGATTTATTTCAATTGATGAGGCATTCAGTTATGAGTAAAGTTTGAACTAAACATCCACGAGGAAAATATTTTGGACAAAACCGACAGTTGCTGAATTTAATACGGTCATACACAATTACATTTTTACGTACGTTATAAAATGAAGCCCACGGATGTCACGCTAAGATTTAGAAAATTTAAACATTACCCTGTCTCCAATGTGTATAACAGCAACGTAGGCATAACCATTCTAGAAAAACATAATATCCACCAATAATTTAATCGTGAGTGAAAATATTGCCAAATAAAGTACTTCTGTAACTGTAATAGTTTTTCTTATACATCTGATATGATCAAGCTCTTATTTAGTATAGTTTTTCTTCCTACTCTGAGCAGCAGTAATGAAATTAGAAACAAAATTTTTAATCTCTCAATGGAAAAATCCTAAAATACTGCCAGGATATCGCGTAGCGATTTTCAAGGTAAGCTTTCGAGAACCAGACACACGCTAAATCCTGAAGTCAGTTGTGCTCGAACTCCGGCCTGATATATTGCACGAAGATATCAACAACGGAAATCATATACGTTCATGGAACAGTTAAGAACTTGTTATTTGTACTACCGTTCATTATGCTTAAATATCCTTTAAGTAAATTCAAAGTAATAAAGTATCAAATTAAAGGTTATTGAAGTCGAGAAGTGAGAGAGCTTTCTAAAATTATTATTAAGGTCTTCAAATACACACAAAGAAATGGGGTACGTCGATTCCCGAGTAGCGTGATACCTAGCTCGCCGAGAATAAGTAAATAGAGTATTACGATAGTATCATTTCTTAAACTAGCGCATCGGAACTAAAAGATTACAAAGATTGACATTATTTGAAGTGGTATTGTTTTTCAAGGATCATCATCATCATCATCATCTCCGGAGACGAAAAAAACAGCATAAATTACTCCAATAAAATCATCGAAAACTAAGAAAGCAATTCAGCCTACATAAAAACTTAACGTGAGAATGGGCCAGTAAAATCGGTACAAAAATCATTACTTCGGTTACGATGTTATCCTTGTTCGTCCAGATAATGATCTCGATTATCTGCAGCAATAAAGTCTGTGAGAAACTGAATAGCGAAATAAAAGAAAAATAATTCGTTTCGGTATCATTAATCAAGATCAAGAAAAATTACTCTCAGCCGTAAAAATGGCTCAAACCAATAAATTAGTGTCAAAAACTAATATACATGGCATAAAAAATTCTACGCTATCTAGTCTGGAAACGGTAGCGAAGAAAAATAAGTAAAAAAGTGAGAATTGCTGGTGAAAACTCGCTATGACAAACTTTCCAAGAAACCGCAAAAGCAAGCTATAATTTCTGCCGTTTTACCTTAGCGACGACAAACATAATTCACTACTTCTCTAAGGATCGTGCACCGCAGCATTGCACAAAAGTGATGATTTTACCGCAATATAGCCATGACACGATATTCGGATCGTACCGCTCTTTTTAACGCCTTCCAATAAACATGACTCAGACTCGTGACGTTTTGATAAACCTTGGCTGCATCTCGCATGACTTAAAAATCACACAAAAGCACACATGAATAAAGCCCGAGAACGATTTTACGTCGCGCAACTTCAACCCGAAGTGCTCCGACTGAAAAACAGCTGTGTTGTAACTAAATATAAATTCCGCAATCAGAAATGGCTACGCATGCAACCTGATGCAAAGGACTACAAAACAATCGTCAAATACGATTCCAACAGCAGCAAATATCGAGCTTATAAGGGTTTTTATCGAAGTAATCTTATTTGACAATTAATTCCCCGATTTTGTCGGTTGGAAGAGAGTATTTTTCCTGGATATCGAGGAACAAACCGTGAGATTCGCACCAGCATTGTCATTTCGATCTTTCCTTCGTTCATGCTGTTGTTTGAATTCCAAATGAAACGTAAGAGTTCATTGACGCGGAAATAAAACAGCTGAGAGAGAACCTTTCTATGCAATTCTTTCCTTGCAAGAAAGATGAAGCAAGCGAATTGTTTTTTTTATACGTCACGTGTCGAGATAATTGAAGAATTCGTAAATTATTGAGTAAATTACAAGTAAGGAAAGAGAATGTTTTAAATCCTCGATTGCTCTAGTACAATAACGGGAGCATAAAATAACGCGTAGATGCATAATATCAGCTCTTAATTATTTAGGGTGAGATTAGGGTGTAATAACCCTATTCTAACATCCAAGACTTGTTATATTTGAAGGATAAATAACTCAGAGATAGAGGAGGAAAATAAAGGAGTTATAAAAGAATGAAAAAATTTTGCAGGAAAAATTAAAATTACAGCGTAATTTCCGTAAAAGAACATTTTCCTGCAAAATGAATCGAAGTATTGGCTGAAATTGAGATGGCTTCACGTTTGTTGCCAAAAAGTCTTTTTCCAATAAACTATAAATAAATAATAAATATTTAGCAATGTATCTTTTGGAGTATCGGCATTAGAATCGAGTAATAGCTTTATGAACAAAAATGATTCTGCTGGAAGACCATACTACAAATATAGCCGAAAAGAAGTCACTTATAGTATAAAACAGTTTTCACCTGACGGGGAATCTTTATGGATGCGATGGACTTTCGCATTGTCGCGAATACTGTTAAGCTTTTAGCCGAAATATCACTTTATAAATAATCTAAAGAGTCAATATTATACCAAATATTGTCCAGTTGTGAAATTCTGGGTAAATGGTTAGGAAGGAATTATAGGCCTGATTACTGGTGGATTATTAGTTTATAAAAAAGCATTTTTTAACTCCATTCCAATTTACCAATAATTATTAGTCGAAATTGAAGACACTGAGACACTATTTTTGTTCCAGCATAAAATTTACCAACGAAATTTTGTTGCGTTTCCAATATTTTGAAATGAAAACAAACACTGAACACTCCGACTTATTTCAAACAGTGAGAAGAACTCTTGCGGGCACGATAACATCAGCAAGTAACGGTAATTACATTCAGTTTGATTTAATTAGTGAACTCGAACCCGTCTAAATTCAAGTTTCTTCCGAGTGGATAAGAGATAGTCTCAAGGCAGATAAGCGGGTTCCACGTGTTTGTATACTGAAACGAGTAAAAAAAATAGTATCATCCGATTGAATGCCAGTGGATAGAAATGAATTGCATTCTAAGATACCTGAATACATTGGTTGAGGTTTGGCGACTTCAACGCCTGCGACTGGGAATTTTAAGAAAACTCAAGACTGCTAATGCGTGGGAAGAAAAGCAATAAAGTGAAAGCACATTCAGTTCTATAGTCATTCATAAAGTTGAAAACTGAAGACTCACTGTCTTTTCTTACTTAATCAGGACTGGACGGCGTCCCGCTAAAAATAGACTACGAATATCAAAGAAAGTATACGTAACAGCAGTTGACACGATACATCCAGTACTTCTTCGTTACCCAGTAGATTCTGCGATATCTAGAAACAATAACTGATTACAGCCATACCCAACCATCTACACTAGTTGCGTGAGATCAATACAACCCCAGATGGTTCCCTTGAATATTAAAAAAAAACAAAAGCGTAGCGTGCAGTTACGTAAAGTTATGCTTGTTGTAACCGCAAAGTATATTTTCTGATATTGAGCAAACATCTTGAGCGTAATTGAATTGAAGGCGCAATGGTAAAGACCAGGAGGATGGGATAAAAATTTGAAACCTTTTAAAACAAATTATGCATTTAAAATGTTATCGCGCAAACGGACAACTTGGCAGAAACCTTGAACACCTACCATTATCTCAAATACTAACATCCCAGAAATACAGTGCCTCGAAAATTAAAAACACTTTTGCTTCGGTCGATATCAAAGCTAACTATGACGATTATCTGTCCTGCAAAATATATTTTATAGAAAACAACACGAAATTTAACGACCAACTATGCAGCTGAATATTTAACAACTTTGATAGCATAAAATATCGACCAACTCTGCTGATACCCAATGTTGATAAATTAGATGAACAAAACCCAAATCTAAATTAAAACCAGAGGAACTTCGTGGGTGTAAAATTGTTCAGCATGTGGGGATGTTTTTATTACGCACCCCCTATTGCAAAACACTTCCCCAATGGTCCATGACGTAGTCGGGTTGGAATGGAAGCCCGAGATCGAGAGAGCCTCGACGAAAGCCCCTTAATGATTCAACTACATTACAGGTTACAATATCTTCTAGTTCCCTTTCCTTCCTGACAAGCTTCAGAAACGCGGAACAATGATATTTAAGGACCTCTCAAACTATAAGCAATCAAGACAAAACATCTTTTATGACAGAACATATCAGGCATGGAGTTGAATCTCGAGACACGTGCAACCGATAGCATTTAGAGCAATACCCGTTAACGATGCCCATATAGGTTAAGAGTCACCAAGGCCAAAATCAGCCGGTTTCGCGTAGACAGCGTAAACTTGAAACTCGAAGAACGCTCTACGTAACACTGCTAGACGTAGGATAAACGTGATTGAAGGTTCTTCCTTGTATTTAGTCATTCCTCAGGAGAAAAAAGGAAAGTGTTTTTCAATCGAAACCAAGCATTCTTATCTTGGTGATGGGTTGCTACGGTTACGTAAGCATTTAGTATTGCGTGCTTTACCTTAGCGGCAATTTCGTTTTCTGCTTACGTCAAGAAAAGTATTCCACACGTTCGAATAAATCTTACAAAAAATGTTTCGCCTGCTCAGATATTCCAACGAACTTTATGACAGAAAGGTTCGGGACCCTTCATTTTATACGTAGCCACATTAACAAATTTCTCAACGCAAATAGCGAGTGCATAGAAAAAAGCTAGAAACAAGATTGACGGCACATAAGAAACGAAATTTACTTAAAATTTTTAGTGAAGAGCAAAATTTTAATGGGACTTTATTTACATGACCATCCTCCTACATATATTCTTATATCTTTCACGTACAATAGTTAATCCATTGTTCAATTGTCATTCCCGTATCGTCATTGAATGCTGGTCATTCTAATTCTAGTTCATCATAAGCAGGTGACTGAAATTACGTTGAATCCACTAATAAGCTGCGACACGAATTCGCCATATGAGGCGAGGCAAATGGTATCCAATTGGATTATAAGAAAATCACCGGCAGTTATGAAATCAATAGAAAGACAACACTTGAAATGAAGTTTATACGCAGTTACAAAAGGAGAAGATCAAACTTCGCCGTTTTGTGATTGTAGCATTCATGAGCTAAAGAGTCGTACATGATATAATTCATCGGATATGGGAAAACTACAGATAAAATAAATCTTATATGATACAAAATATCAACTAAAACACACAACAGAAATACAATTAACAGCATAATAATGCTCGAATTATCATGCAGGTACGATAAATAGCGAAAACAATTTAATATTCACTTGAACCTGAACACGCTAACTACTCCTAAATTTAAGGAATCAGGACCCCGTTTGTTGGCAATGTACAATTATTCTTTCTAATAAATGTATACGATTCTTAGGAGCGCAGAAAACGAAACCAACACTAGCAGCAAATATTTCCCTAGCGATACGCCGTTAATTTACGTGGCTTAAAGCCGAGAGAATGTTTTTCACTACTCCCAATGGTTAAACGGAGCGGAAAAATTCTTTTAACAGATGCTCTACAAAGAGGGACCCAAGTAGTTGTGCAAGTAGTAGTTCATGAAAAGTAAAGGAAATGATGAACTCTAACGCCAAAAACATGCAAACTGCACCGCAGATATCAAGAAGAGGGATCAAATAATGTGGATCAAAGCAAAAGGAAAAGGGTCAATTTAACCCATATTGACCCTAATTTGAACGGCTTAACCATCTGAAATGCTAATCAGACTAAAAGAACGCTCGCACTTTGCTTTAGCGTAGTATATTCGAAGCAATGCAAACAAAGATAACTGCACTACCGAAAAAAAAAATTTCATACGATTCAGGCCATACTGGCTTATAGTACACTAGAGAAATTATTTTCTGATGGGTGAAAGTTGATATAAATGGCCCTCCAAGTATCTTATCTTCATTAAACATTAACAAATTAAAGTAGACATGACCTGAATTACAGAAGAAAGGGACGGTATTACCGGAGAATAGGAATCGGTACGTATTTTAGTACTACATACATGTCTTGTTTTTATCACAGTAAGTTTTATTGTTGGGAAATTTTGAAGAATCGGCACCCTAAAATATGTCTTACAACGGCAATTTCACCCGAATCCTAAAATACCCCTTCTACCTCGATCGAACGATTTATTAATAATGTTAAACTACGGTTTTTAGAAGAACAGATGCTTTCGCAAAACAGTAATACTTTATTTTTTTTTAAACCAAAGATTCCAACCCTTTTGGGTTCCCTCCTTTGGTTTCACAGTAAAGCATCCCGTAACCTAAGTCCTCATAATAAGAAAGGAATCTTAAAGTTGACCTCGGTAACAACCATAGTTGCAGAATTAGAGATTTCGATACTAAATTTGGCGACTTGCTCCTTCTTTAGCGACTTTTTTCTAGTCTAGCGACATCTCGTACTCTATGGAACATTTACTATTAGGTACGTCGACCCTCCTCTACCTACTCTTAACATGATAGTTGACTAATTTTTCATTGATAAAATATAACTTTCAGTGATAAAGACAACATTCATACCATAAGGGTGCCAATACATCAGTTTGGGAAACCGTTTTAGAGCAAGGATATTTCAGAAAACTAACTGAATTTCAAGGTTCTATGAGTAATGAAGGGTAAATGCATTAAGCTCTAAAGGTATTGTAATGCAACTTAACATGATTATTAAAAGTAGATTTTCAAAAATGGATGTAGATCATTGATAACAAGTGATGCATAATACTTAGGCAAAAAAGTCTATGGCATATTATTAAACTAGTCTTTAGCATTTAAAAACTGCCTGATCGAAAACATTGCGTTTCTCCTTAGATTTTCCATTGAAAACAAGCACTTCGATACATTGCATTTGTAGTCAGTTATTCCAAACCAATGTAGCTTGAAATGATGATAAAACCTGAACGTTTCGGTCTTTACATAAATACATCACCAATAAATTGCACGACCGTAGAAAGACGGTTGTGACAACGAAAGACATTCCAGTCTTACATTGGAAATTTTTCGTCGGTCTCTCTAAAACCTGGTATTTTTACGGGCTTAAATTCAACAACACTGAGAATCCTAGATATGTAGTAATAAACACGTTCAAAGCTGACCAAAGACTAAAACTTATCAAAAACAGATCACAAGAACAGATACATACTATTTCTTTAAATAATAACTCTCATCTCAAACTACTGTTGGTAACTAAAAAAACTGAAAAATGGTAAGCAAGCCTTTAGACGGAGTCATCAGGAATTACCGGTTTATTCCTTAAAATAATTTGAAGATGATGCGGTTTTCGAAACATCACCAGCATGCATGAAATGGTTGCAGATATATTATTTCGCATTTAGCTGATAAGGCAATCAAGAAGTTTTCAGATTCAAGTCATTAATTTACGGGGTGAGAACTTGAGTGATATATAACTGTTAATTTGATATTTATTTTCACATTTTGCAAAACGAGCGATGGATACGCCCTTCCCGTGGTGTACATATTTACAGTAAGCTAAGGCGCAGAACGACAGTCGATTGTTTTTCCATGACCTTGATAGCACAGAAAAGATGGCTGACTAACTTCGTCAACATTGAAGTTAGTTTGTATCCTAGATTTTCAAATAGAATCAGTTATTATTATGGCAATGTCGAATTTTTATTCGAAAATTGCTCCAAAGCCTGTTAAGAGATTTCAAGATAACTTGCTAGTGTCTCAGACAAATGCTTGGGTGAACGGTAAGTGAAATATATATGTGTGGGATTCTGCCATTAGTGAACGCGACAGTTTAAATATCTAGGTTATAGTTACCGATTCCAGAATCGAAAAATTTGCATTGAATGATTTCTGACGCAATTTTCAAACACTTTGACAGCCCTTCGAGGTAAATTTAAATTATTGGGATATTTTGGAGAGTCGAATCTTTTGACAACGGTGACTTGAGGATGTGAATACTCAAACCGTTACTCGAACGATTCGAATTTTTATCTAACTCAGTGCATTTAAGATAAAATCTACAAATTAAATTGTTAATAGCGAATAATTTCCTTTTACAGTGGAATCCCTCAACAATGGAGGTTTATCCCTCTCACCTCCACATACCATCTCCCAAAGAGAGAGTACGCAGATTACTCAGCCTGCCAGTGCCCCAACTTCTCCACTTGCCTCGCCAAATTCGACCACGGCATCGTTTAATTTATCTAGTCCTGGGCAATCTACGTTAGACAACAATTGGCAAGCGTCGAAACCTACAGTGCGTGAACGCAATGCTGCTATGTTTAATAATGAGCTTATGTCCGACATCCGCTTCGTTGTAGGCAGTCCAGGTAAGTGAAAAACAATGCATTGATAATATACTCAGAAGTTATTTCAAATGAAAACAATAAAAATTACGGAAACCTTTCCCATTTCAGGACATACACAAACAATTCCGGCACACAAATATGTTTTGGCGACGGGAAGCTCTGTTTTCTATGCCATGTTCTTTGGCAGCCTAGCGGAAAATAAACAAGAAATCGAAGTGCCCGATGTTGAACCATCAGCATTCCTCACTTTGCTTAAGTATGTTGATAGAAATATTTACATCCTTAACTACCCTTAAGAGCATCTCAAGCATAGCAGAACTAATAGAATTCTTATGTTTTTAGGTATTTATACTGCGACGAAATACAACTGGAAGCTGATACAGTTTTAGCCACATTGTACGTCGCAAAAAAGTACATTGTACCCCACCTTGCGAAAGCATGTGTAAATTACTTGGAAACAAGTCTGACTGCAAAAAACGCCTGCCTCTTACTAAGCCAGTCCAGATTATTTGAAGAGCCAGAGCTTATGCAGAGGTGTTGGGAAGTAATAGATGCCCAGGTAAAGTAATCAAAACAGCTATGTTTACAATGCTCATGAGTTTAAGAAAAATCAATTGGTGGGTCAAAGAATCTGTCAGCTTATACTTTGTCACAATATACTGTGAAATTTAAACAATATTTGAAGATTTTGGAGAGAATTGGAATGTAAAGCTTAAAATAACACTATTAATTGGCTACTAGTATGTTGGCCTGTTTTATATAATTCTATGAGCAAAATTTTGTTTTTTGATGTGTGATAAAGTTGATAATTCTAACTTTCTTCCACAGGCTGAGATGGCTCTTCGATCAGAGGGATTTGTTGATATAGACTCCCACACTCTCGAATGCGTGCTGTCTCGGGAAACCTTAAATTGTAAGGAAACGCACCTATTTGAAGCTGCTCTTGGATGGGCAGCAGCAGAATGTGCACGAAGGGATGTGGAGCCCACTCCCCAGAACAAACGCACTGCCTTGGGACGAGCTCTTTACCTTGTGAGAATCCCAACCATGAGCTTGGAAGATTTTGCTAACCACGCAGCTCAACTGGGAATTCTCACCCTTAAGGAGACCATCGACATATTTTTGCATTTCACCGCACGCGACAAACCTGTGCTAAACTACCCCACGAAGCCCCGTACTGGTCTCAAACCACAAGTGAGTATATTGAAATACATAGCATGCCCTCCTTAAATCTTTTTCTTAAATAGAAGGGACTTGCATGCAAAATTAGCTTCTTTTTTGCTATATATGTTAATGAGAATGCAAATCTTCATTTTGAAATCAATTATCATAAGACTTCTTCCTGTATAAACTGAAGACTTTTCATAATAGAATGCTCAAAAACATTTTAGAAGAGAAGAATTTAACCTGCTTTCCTTCTTAGTGTAAACACATCACTTCATGTGAAGAATTTGTAAATAAAAACGTTTTTAATTCACAAATAATATTTGGATTGCTGTAACGATTAAGTCAACAATGAAATGACATTAATTTGTCATGCTCTTTTGTCATCTAGCATTTCTTTGTCTTACAGCGACACATTCACTTCATCAGTAAACAAATGGGCTGACAATTAAGTATTGTAATCTCTGATTACATACTCTTCCTGCAGTTTGCTTGTTGAGTTCTGAAGCATGTAATCTTTATTTGCTAAGCGTTAATTTTAACTAATGGAAAGTAAAAAGAAATTTTGACTTCAAAGTGCTAACTTTTAAATAAAAATGAGGCATCCTGTGATTGAAGATTTTGCTGTAACCTGAGTTCCCTACATGATTGTTACTTGGAATTTGGAGGAAATAGCTAAAATGTGTTGCTTTTGTTTCAGATATGCCACAGGTTTGTGTCCTCTGCATACCGAAGCAATCAGTGGCGCTACCGAGGTAGATGTGACAGCATCCAATTCAGCGTAGATAAACGCATTTTTGTGGTCGGCTTTGGCTTGTACGGTTCATCAAGTGGAGCAGCGGACTACAATGTGAGGATAGAACTGAAACGACTTGGAAGGATACTTGCTGAGAATGACACTAAATTCTTCTCAGATGGTTCAAGTAACACCTTCCACGTGTACTTTGAGCATCCCATTCAAATTGAACCGGAATCATTTTACACAGCCTCAGCTGTGTTAGATGGGGGTGAGCTAAGTTATTTTGGCCAGGAGGGTATGAGTGAAGTCACGGTTGGTTGTGTCACATTCCAGTTTCAATGTTCATCTGAGAGCACTAACGGAACTGGTGTTCAAGGAGGTCAGATCCCAGAGTTAATATTTTACGGACCCTCAGCGCCCACAGCTGAGGAACAATAGTAAACCCTCCATTATGTCCAAGTGAACTTGTTGCCTCACTCAAGTGATGAAAAGAATACTCTGCGCACGAATTGTAAAATTATGCTTAGGAGAGAAATATGTAGGAGTTATTTATCAACCAAAAAAAGCCTCTTCCAATATTTACGTATTCTCATGTTGGTTTGTCAGTACAATTGACAAACTGACAATTTCTAAACTTTTACGAGCTGTGCTTCCTGCACCATAGAATGGTAGAATCATATACACTCATAGATCATTCCAAATTTCTTCTCTTTGACTTATTTTCAAGTCCTTTTGAAACTTTGTTTATACCAGTGTTGGAAAAACATGTGACAAGAAAAGATATGCTAGAAAAACTTGGTTGTTAAAATAAAGATACAAAAATTGATCAACTGAAACTATTGAAAATTTGTTTACAAACTTATTTTAGGAAATGAAATCATGGCAGCTGATGTACACATACATTACTTTAGGAATTTTTTAGCAAACGAAAAACCAGATTATTGTTAAATTTAATAATGATGGTTGATTATTTGTTAAATACTTCAAATTTTAATTATTTTTGTACTATATTTTGTTTCATATCACCTTCCAAAACCGATATTTTTTTTCAAGTTCCTGTTAACTTTCAAAGTCCTTAGAATCTTATTGTAGACGTATAACTAGGCTATGCTCAAAATGTATGTTTTGCGCTCTGATGAGTTTTCTTCTTCATACATAAATTATATTTATAAATACTGGACATTGTTAACTTTTGTAATGATTCCCTGTACTTCCTCTCACTTTTCATACTTAGAGCAGTACCTCTAAAACTCAGGCTAATGTAAACAGCTTTGAGATTGAAATTTAAACATGGTTAAACTGATTAATAACAAAAGCCTATCATAACCAAACTATGATAACTGTACAGCTGATGACTTCGTAATTTGCATCTTAATGTGTGCTTTATGGACATCACAATATATGTACCAAAATGTATAAATCACAGACTTCAAGTGTTTCCTGATCAATGTTTAGGAGAGAGAGTTAACCAGTGAAATATAATTTATTTTTCTTGGAGAATCTGCCAAAGACGGGATCAATTTTCAAGTTTGATACTCTAGAGCAGGGGCTCTCAACCTTATAGTTCCAGGAGGCAGCACTTGCATCTGGAAAGAGTTCAGGGGCTGCATATAACCTATTTCAATTGAAATCGCAAATTTCATTAAAATTTTAGCTGATTTATGTTTATTTATAAAATAATAGGGCTCATGATAGCCAAGTGGGCAATGCATTCAACTTCAGTGAAAGCAGTCCCAGGTCTGATTCCTGGTGGGGGCCTACCTGTAAAATGACGTAAGCTGTTGAAGTATTTTTAAGAATACTATACTTATAAAACAATGTTCTGAATTAGTCACTTTTTTAATTCGATAATTAGGTGCTTTATTGGCATCACCAATTAATCAAAAATGGTAAAATGTCTATTAGTTGCTAAGGAAAGTTGACTTGAATGTTAGGGCCACACAGAATTCTTAGATGGTTGTATGCAGGTTGGGGACCCTTGCCCTAGAGTAGAACATTGAACTGCATGTGAGTCAATAATTTAAGAGGATAATGTGATCAGAGTTAGGTGCTGCTGTTATAGGAATCTTTGAAACTGATATCCAATTTTCCTGAAAGCCATGGAGGTTCTTAGCAATTTCACAATGTTTTTAACTATCATCTTGAAAAGAGCAACATGGAATATGATGATAAAGAATATATATGAATAAACTGGCAGCTAACTCAGTTTCGTCAATTACTTAACATGATATAACAATATAATAACACCTGAAAAGTCTTATTTTCAGCAGTAAAGAAAAAAAAACTTTCTATTTCCATCACTGGTTTGTAATGCATGTCACACGTCCATGAATAAGGCAGCAAATAGAAAGTATTGGAAGAGGCCAAAGATACAGGAGTAGTAGAAAATTTATAAAACCAGTCCATGAAATTTCCAAGGGAACAAGGCAGATCTTCTTAAAGGTGTTTTATTTTTTCAAAGACGTCTGCGGGAGTGATGGAGAACTTTGTTATGAGTGTTTTTGGACTTAAGATGAGGGAGTAAATTATTAAGTGAATTAATTCTAAGGATTCAAATCTAGAGTGATTTTCCTTAATCAACTCAACTACATTTATTGGATATTTAACATTACCCATTTCCATTACTGTTATTCTCATGTAGCGATCACATTTTCACTCACTTATATAAATTGTCTATCATTTTTTCATCTGTACTTTTTTCTTCATATTCTCTAATATCCAAAAAATTAATGCTGGGCTTAGAGAGAGCTCACACTCAACTGATCATACCTTTCAGTTGTCAAAAAACTAAATGCAAATGCCCAGAAATTTTGCATTCCAATATTCTTTCACCTCAACACTGTCATAAAAAAGACAAAGTTCATTTAAACACAGCTGAAGCTCAAAATTATTTTAGCCCCACCTTTACCAAATTGACAATTTTCCAGTCTGAAGCACACATTTTCCATGAGTGTGACTACATTCTTCCTAAGCCCTGATCAACTGCCTATTGGTTACTCATGTTTTCAAAATGTTATGTGACATAGATGAACTTACAGAAGACAACACCAAAATTTGAGTAGCATGATGAATATAGTCTAAATTTTGTATTAAAAGAAAATGTTCTCTAAAAATCACAACATACTCAAAAATCTATACATAGCTGAATTTATATTTTGAACTATGATGTTAATCTAGCCATTGTGTCCTCATTATTTAAATATTGTAAATATATTATGCATGTGAATGTGTTAAAGAGTTGAGAAAATAAAACCTTTGTACAGTGTTTTGAATTTTTTCTTTCCCCCCCCCTTTTAAAGATTTTAAGATGATTAGAATAAATTTCATGGTGACGAGTTACCACTAATTTTAAGGAAAGAATTTTTTTATCAAATCAAGTTTCTAATGCATGTAATTGTGAGAATTGTGTCCCAAAATTTAGTCTTTACAATTTCGTCTCAATAACAATCTTTGGTAATTACCTATGGCAATGAATATTCCTTATGTATTGTATCAGTATGCCAATACCAATGAATGATAAGAGCAATAGGGAAATGTAAATCATACATTTTACATATTAGTTACTCTCAGTTGGTTACCACAAGTAACTTTTCTTTCAGACACCTGCTTTATTAAGATGCTGTTTAGTGCATGATTCAAAGATGTATCCTCTTTTCAGAATCTCAGCAAATGCAAAAAGGTGCATCTTAATTTCAAGAACTTACAGTGCAGTTACTTCCATATTGACCATGGAAGTTGAAATGTTAGCAATGAAAAAAAACATTCCTATCTGAAAGTTTGTTCACACGTTTCTTCTAGAAGATATATCCTGGATAGGCAAGTGGATCACGCAATTGCCTTTAGAAAAACCCCAATAGGATTGCTTATGTGCAAAATTACCATAGCCATCAAAGCAATTTTAGCAATACCACAATCTCCAACAAATATGAATGTTTTACAAAATATCTGCTGAATATTGGGGAAAGCAATTTTGACAGCCACAAAAATACAATATTAAATTTCTCAAAATGACTGTGTTAACTTCTGAGAAAAAATTGACCCCAGCATACAAATGAATCACATCCCCTCATAAACTAGGAATCACGAATATCTAGCTCACTCAGCATTGGTAATACAAATGAATTCAAATAATCAGACCAAGCCTTAAATAAAAATGTCAAAGGATTTGAATTATTAAAAAAAATTTCCCTAGTGACTTACTCACCTATAAAGTTACAACAATAACCAATGACTGCAAGCTTATACCATGAAAATGATAAGGCACAAACTTAAATAAATGCAACTGGGAAGCTAAAGGAAACATTAAAATTCTAATTATGATAGGTTGCATTTTACACATGCCAAAATTTAGCATTCTAAACCTTGCATTCTAGACTTTGATTGACAAGATTAAAGACTGACAAAGCTAAAAACACAAACTCACCCATTGCTGGAATGTTGATACACAAAGCTTGCGAAAGTTTTAAGTAAGTTCGTCCCAGCTCATACACACAGATTTGTAAGACGTCACTGAAATCGATTAACATATCTGCATGGATGTTAAGGGTTCAAAATAATTATAATTCAATAAAAGGTATTGTAATTGTATGACAATTGATAATATAAAACATCATACCAGTCTTACTTTGATGGAGAGTGACCAGAATAAATAAATGAAGCAGTCACAATTACATAACCAATAATGCATTTCAAGTTTCACCTATGCACACCTAAACACTTTGTTACATAGCATTTTCAGGAGTTGAAAATGAACTAAAGCAAGCAGATTGTATATGCAAAAGTTATATTTGATCTCAGTTAAAAGTTGACTCCATAATTTGTGGCCAGAATTTTTCACGACTGCCAATAAAAATCAATCAACATTTTTGTGGCTTAACATACACAAAACCAAGTATAGCATATCCTTACATATACAACTCACAACAAATGACCTATACTTTCAGGCAGGCAAAATAAAGACACATCTTGGTTAAACAAATCCAGAGAAAACGGAAAAAACTGAATGTTTTTATTTTAGCAGGGTGATGATTTGTCAGATTTTTTAATAGGCTGTGTTCTAAGTAAACCATATATAAGTCACTATTAATAATTGTATTTTTATTCTGTAATGCTTTATATTTAATTAGACTTTTTCTAATAAAAATTTTAACCCAGATTACATAGGAATTTGGTTCCTGAAAAAGTAGTATCCTAATAAAAGTTGACCTTTTAAATTAAGCCTAAGAATATTAATTAAAAATTTGACTATTTTTTATTATAATTATAAATACTAAAATCCCTTCTAAGAAGAGTTGATCATTTTCAGTGTATATAGAATAGAATTAGAATTCAGTGTATATAGAATACTGACTTTTTGCTCAAATAATAATTTGAGATACTAGAAAACAAATAAAACAATATGAAGAAAAAGTTGAAAACAATGTAAATTTTCTCCTTCTAAAAAATTTGGAGCTATAAAGTGAGTAAAGGTAATATTTTGTTTTGTATAATGTTTGTTTTCATTGGAAGGTAATAAAATTACATAAGTTATTCTACATTCATGAATGGCATGTAAACAACATAGGAGCATAAATATAATTCATTTTCATCTCTGTAATCTTTCTTGTCTTTCCTAAACCTCATTAACAAGATTCTGTTCAGATAAAGAATCCTTCAGAACTGAAAAAAAAGTTAGTGTGTTACATACATGAATTGAAATGTTTATGGTCTAAATAATACCACAAAAATTTCTAATTATGATAGGTTTTGAAGATGTAATCAAGACTGGGAAATAATTTTTGTTGAAAATAGAAAAGCCTCCCCCTAGACCAGCTATCGGTAGCCTTAACCTATGCTACCCATACCTTGAACCAGGACTTCCAGCAAAACATTTTATGGGGCTCATAAACAAATTAGACGAGGGTTGATGAGAACTTTAATGGGACTATAAAGTCAGTATCAAGCAAATTCGATTTATTTGAATTTCATATGTTCCTGGGTATAAAAATCAAATCACTTACTCATTTTTAAGTACATACAAAGAATTTGAAAAAAAAAATAATTCTTCAGATCCAGCTCACCTTAAAATTTCCATGCACTTAAATTTAATAGTATTTAATATTCCTAAATTACTTCTGAATTTAGGCTAAATATCTACCAATATTATTAGTGAATTCAAGTCACAAGAAACTAATTCCATAAAAACATTAACTTGAAAAGGATACGTGGAGTCCCTTCAGTTCTGCAAGTCATATAAACACAAGCAGCCAGGACGTGCATGTGTTTCCTTCCTCGCGTCAAATTCCTATTGAGGGCCATTTTGAAGAAATTGAAAGCTGTATCGATACAATGCTGGTTTAACCTGTAATAGAGATAAGAATAATTCATTCCATGAACGGACTGAAAAAATAAATCCATCAGGAAAACTTTATACAATTTTTTTTCCATTCTGTAATGAAAATAATTTTAATAAGACAGCAATCACTTGAGCTTAATTTGTAAAAATATTGTCCATCAACTCTTCTTATGTTCAGATTTTAAAATACTGTCCATAAACTGTTCTTGTTATTAATTTTAATTTACCAATATTCCCCTTCTTTTTTTTTAACGCCTAAACCTAGCAGAAGGGTCTTGATCAATGGTAAAAATTTGATGATAAAACTAATTCAAATTACCAAAAGTTAACAAATATTCCAAAATAAAACATATTTTAAGACAGTAAATCAGGTATATCAATCGATGATATTTTGAATAATGTAGTTAGGTGACATCCTCAAAATTATTCCCTTTGTAACCAAAACAATTCACTATTTTGATCTTAGGATTATTGCTTTGCAGAATTATTTTTCATTTCAGTTCATTTCATTACATCTCATTCACAACATCCCAAGAATGTCACTAAAGATGAACGACAATATTTTGGGATATTAAGACTCTGAATAACATCTGTTGTAAAAACTTCTTCATTGTATCATAATTATACAAACAGCTTGCCTTTGCAAATATAATTTTGTTGAGCTACTTTTAAGAAAATAATCAAACAGAAAATTGTTACTCCAAGGCATAAACCACACTGTAAATTTGCAGATAATTTGTTAAAACTAATGAGCACTCCAACTATATGTTTATAAAGTTCAAAATTAAGATACCATCCCTTCAGGATTTTGAGTAGGTCTAAGAATAAAATATGCGAATAATTAACAGTAAAAGGGGACAGAATATTTTTATATTTACTTAATAAAAACATTTTAATACTTATTTCACACACCAGAGAAAGGAATAACCTTTAATCATTTTTCTTGAGGTGATGAGTGAAATATTTTTTATTTGTAATTCCTTATACATATTATCATTTCAAGTAATAAGAATAAACAAAGGTCACGAGGAACATAGTTGCTATAAGCAGTACAATAGCCGAGGGTAACTAACCCTGACAATTAATCCAAATGAATCAATGTAATTTTTCTATATACTAATCAAAGAAACAATTATATTTTTACCATTTATTAATCAAATGAATCTGGTATGAATTTTAAACAGTGACCACAGTCTAAGCACAGATTACTTTGACAATGATTGAGATGTTTGAATTTCAAACAGTAAGTTGTCCCTAATTCATGTTTAATCTGTGCACATTATTCAGTTCCAACCCCTCCACTATTTATTCTAATATTTTTGTTGATCAGTTACAATTAAAAGTATTTTACAATAAGTTTTGATTAACTCATTATTTTGCATATAAATTTCAGATACTTGGGTTTAACACAATCATCATCAATCTTCAAAAGGTAACTCAAGAACTTGCTATTAGCTTTCACAAATAGCATTTCCAAACTTGAAAATCTTAAGCTTTCACAAGTTTAACTGTCTATTTGTAAGTTTTACGAATGTTTAAATACTAACTGCAAATGTATTAGTTGTGAACATAGTCAGCACTATATTACAATAGTTGACATCCTTCACTATGGTTTACAAGTAGACTATAATAATGGTTTAAATTTAGCCTTTTGTGACTACTTGGTCGTAGTTCAAGCTCTTACAAGTGAGATAGTTGTAATTTCAAGGTTAAATCTTTAATAAACAATGGAATTCTTAACATTCTTCATAGGGGAGACAATCGTTTCACAATTTTACGCGGGTATGTCAATTTCGCAATACCTGATTTATTGTATATGACAATATCTCATAAAATTTGAATAACACTAGCAATAGCATTTCTTCAATAATAAAAGATCAGTTTGACAGTGTGTGCTTTGCTACTAAATAGAACGCTCTTTTTATGATTATATCAATACGATGACTTAAAAACTACATGAAAATGTATCAATTGTCCAAACATCATAACAGAAGGTAGACTTTCATGCATTGACCATAAAGAACTACATCGTAACCTTTAAAGGGGATATCACCTTTGAGAATAGAACATACTTTAAATTGAAACACCTTACCTTAACTGCTGAGCCAAGTGTACGATTCCCTTACGAGCAAGGCGAAGTGTAACCTCTCTGGACTCTTTGCCCAAGCCAGAATGGAATCCTTCAGTAAAATTAAGCAATTGTTAAGGTGTTTGTGCTAAAAATTTACGAAAGTAACACTCAAATTTAATAGCATTCATATGGAAAATGTGATCCCTTTACCTCCGGCAAAGCCGCCACCACCTTTCGAATCTGATGAAACAAATTGACCGATAGAAGAACTAACTCCATGAGCATTCTCTTCAAACTGAACTTCGGACACAATAATATTATCTTCCAAAACCGATCCGCAATTAGTACAAACGGCATCTCCTCGAGCTGGATCAGTATCAATTTCTGTACATCCACAGTTTTGGCACTTTTTGCTGGACATACTGAACCTTGTTTTAAACAACTCACTTCTCTGTCCGTTCAAATGCAATCCAGATACTTCGTAATTGGTTCCAAAATTTTATATATCCACCAAATTGATCCTTTCAACTTAGTTACAAAACATTTTATAGCATGATGTAAAAATTAATAATTAACAATAACTACCGTATGCTCACAATTAAAGAGTTTAATAACATTTATTTAATAATCGACATTTCATACGCGTTATCTTTTCGGGCAAATACCAGGCCTGACTAACGGCATTTTTGATAGATGAAGAATTAATTAATATTGTTTCGTTTCATTGTTGTACTGCTGGTGTTCATACGTCCACTCCATGTGTTCTGGCGATACATCGACAACTGTTCAAAAGTCGGAAAATCGACTAACGTAAGACACTCAGTCGCATCCCCGTTGGCGGTGCGAGGCCAATTTTTAAATTTGTGTCACAGCGTAATGATTTTCATCCTCGAATTAAAGAGAGGTTTTGGAAGAATCTTCAATCAGAAATTCTACCACAATATAAAGCTTACTATTTATTTAGTCATCTTACCCATGAGTGGGGTGTAAGATATGGTACTATTTCATTAAATCATCCAAGATATTCAATAGTTCAAAGGTTCTGCAAAAATCATTTGTATGAAAAAAGTCTTGATTTCTTCTTTTATTGTCATAATTTATTTATAAATAATGTAACAGAAACGAAGCTGTTTCTTGGAAGTTGACAATATTCATGAAAAATAAGGAATTTTACGTCCTTACTACACTAATGTTTAGCATAACGGAAGGATCAAATGTTACAGGAATTGAAGGAAATAATGATTCCAGAATGTGATACACTGCTTCCTCGTAATCTGACTCCTCCCCAAACCAGTCCTCTTTTTCCATATTCAGAGAATTTTCCGTTATAATTTCATTGTCTTCACTATTAGACTCCATTGCAGCACTTTCTTCTTCAGAACTGTCTCTCGTGTAACCTATGTCAATATCTTCGTCACCGTCTTCTTCCAATTCGAAAAAGTCTAGTACATCGAGCACTTTGGAAATGAGTAACCGTTTTAGCGCAGGTATCTCATCTTTTTCGATGTTGTATCTATTTTCTTTTCCGTTTACAATTATTTTAAAAATATAAAGCGATTCTTTTGCTATTATTACCTCTCTCCTATTATTACTATCCCACACAGGTAATTCTGAAGTCTTCACCAAATTCAAACAGAAGCACATTATAATTAATCGTGTACGACTCCACATTCTTTTCAAAAGAAATTGAAGTACTAGGTTGGCGTATCAGTAGAAATTCGTCCTTATGTTTTCTGCAGATTCCGATAATAGTGTTACGATACATTATCTTATAATTATATGTATCGATTGATAAAAATGTCCGTACCCATGGAAGCTGCTGATAACAATCCAAAACTGTTTGATGGACGACTAGGACAAAACGAACATTCGAACCGCCACAATTAGTTATGAAAATTTCTAAACTTTTCCGTATCACAAAATATTATGTTAACCATCTTTCTTAGATGATAGCCATAAAAATCATTTAACAATAGATAAGGTTGATTGTCTTCTAGCGAAATGGTGGAAAGCGATTCTTGGAATTTTATGAACGTAAGTAATAGTAAAGTATCTTAAATATTAAGCATTAGCATAGCAAGACATATTTCCCCGAGAATAAGGCAGAAATTGAATCACGTACGGAATGAATTTCTTCACGCAAGAAGAAATTTAACTATAAATACCGTTATTGGTAATGATATCTTACGTTACTTTTTCTTCTCAATTGAAAGGTTTTTCATTGCATTTGTGCTTTCAGGGTGACTTTGTTTGTCTCATTTACTGACGTTATCAGATCATACGACGTTTGGTCTGACAAGATACGCTTAATAGTTCATATGAAATAAATAGTTACTCAGTTTCAGGGGTCCAGCCAGGGTATATCTATGGGAGGGGGGGAGTGTCCGAGACAGTCAAAAAAACTAAAATATGCCTATATTACTGGGGACACTATAATCATGCACATCTCACAGGAGATGTTAAAAATGCCCTTCAAAAGAAAAATAAACTTCATAGAAACCGAGGAGATTTATACGGTTATGTTGCAAGGTAATGGATCTTTCTGAGATCGGGGAAGTAGATTTTGATATCTTTCTTACAGAATTTGATCCTCTTGAGGTGGGGGGGCATGGCCCTGAGAACACCCCCTTGCTGCACCTCTGCACAGTTTTGAAAATTCTCTTTTACTACAATTTTCTCATTATGTTGTTATATCCACATTATATATAATTATTTATGAAACAACTCTAGTAGAAGCAGTTTCAAAGATTGTAAAGAAAAAAAGGTCTCAAGTCTTGGGAAAATTTGCAAATGTAGAAGTTTATTCAGTGAATATCTCCCAGTTATAGCAAAACTTTAGTTACATTGTTTATCTATAAATACAAAGTATTACACTTATCCTTCTAAAAAGAATTTATGTTATAAACAAAAGTACAACTACAAAATTTTACTGAACTAATAATTAATTACCTAAGGTAAAAATTTACTGGCAATTTTTGTAGTGTCTTTTGTTGATCTGGTTTTCAGTAACAAGGAGCACTTGTATTCAAGTCAAGTATTCTCCCAAAATGCTGTTATCCACATTACTTTTTCATTAGGAAAGAGACTTTAAAGTTTAGAGGCAAGGATTTCATAAAGAGGATATTCAGTTGATCAAAACGTCATTCTTTACAAAAATACAGTATTGAAATGTTGTTATGAAATTGGACAGCTCCAGTTACATATACAAACATGCTCTAATTACAAAAATTTAAAGCTTTTAAGTCTACGATAATGTTCATAGCTAAGCTAAACTTCTGTAATAACCAACATCAAACCATTAGTTTAATGAAAAACAATAATTAATATAATAACAATTTGAATAAGCAACATTTTGCAGTAGAAAAGGTTAAAAGTAACATTACATAAAAATATAACAAGGAATAAACTTCCTTAATACTGATAAGAAACTAAAACTCTTTATCAATAGAAAAATTAGGAACATAATCTATACAAATTAAGGAAATTTTCACAAATAAAATTTACAAAATTTTAGTCCATTCCACCAATTTTTAAATCACAGGAGAATTGTTCAATGGAGAAAAAGGTAAAACTAATGGAAGAGAGACAAACTGATTTCCTCAAATATCAATGTTCATGAAATATTATAATCATTAAAGGATTAAGAGAGCCACTGTGAGCACCATCGCTTTCATTGGAATATAAAATGCTCAGTATGTCCTCCTTAGACCTCTGTGACATTTTAATTATTACAATAAAAAAGCAGCCCCTCATGCAAAGAAACAGACTTTAAGTAGAGAATTGTGATGACAAGAAAGAGAAAGATCTCCTCAGTTATAATAATAACAAAATAAAAGTTTTCAAAAATAAATATTTTAAGGAACCGCTCCTTCAAGGACCAATTAAGAATTGTAAGAGGGGCAGTACTATATTGTCCACTTGGTCAGTCTTTGCCTCCACTATAGATGTAATGATAACAGAAAACATTGCTTTAAACAGGAAAAATCCAGATGTTGGTATGTGCCCTGTGGAATGAAATTGTTTAATGTTAAAAACAGTCAAAATTTTAATGATATAAATGAGTGCACATGGTTTTATAATTCTTGTTTTTCGTTCTAATGACAAAGTACTAACTGAATGTATGTAAAGAATTTAAAAAAAGAGGCCAGTTAAGGAAACAACCAACTAAGACCAGGGATGGCCAACCTAAGGCACCAAAAGTGGAGTATTACATGATTTATATTTGAATTAAATACTGAGAATAAACAAAAAATAAATATTGTACACTGCATATTTACATACAAATACACATATTACATAACCTAGAGCTGAATTGTAGACAGGGTATTCAAAATAGCTTATTACTATAGTTTATGGCACATCGTTTGTGGTCTATCAGTGATTTTCATTGCACATTTTAAATAAAAAATTTTATAACTGATGCATGAACTATGAAATGATGACAACCCCTGGCTTATAGCTTAGAGCAGGGGTAGCCAAACTATGTTTATTGATTATTAATTTTTTTCAAGATGCAGCACGCAAACTACAATAATGTTTAATATATTATAACAATGTGCCATTACCTACAATCAATTCACATTCTAGATTTCATAGGTATGCTACATGTGTATTTTTTCATACATAATATTCATCATGTAACATGTATAAGAAAGTTACTTTTAATTTTTCTCCAGATTTAATGCATCACATTCGGTAGATGAAGAAATCAGGAGCATAATCCAAACATATATAGGCCCAGCATATAGGACAAGCATTAATGGTTGCCTGACATCTTAAGCAATAAGTGGTATGACATTTTATAACAATCTAAAGCTAACTCCTGCATTGACTTCATTTTAATAAAGAAATATATTAAATACTAAATTCTAATAAACAACAAATATTAAATTGTGTAATCTCAGGTCTACCTGAGACAAGGTACTTTGATACATTATTTATTGCCTCTTTATTGAACTGTCCTTGAACTTTCCAGAGTTCTTCAGTCTATGAGATAAATATATTTCAGCTTGATACTTCTTATTTACACAGGCATGAGTGTATATATCTTAGGACCAAGAGAAAAAGATTTTTTAGGAAAGGCAATGGGTATTTTCTATTTATCTCCTCCTCTATTAATATTTTCCACCCAGATTTCCAAACCTATGGCAAGATTGCTTTGTGTTGACATGAATATAGAAATTCAATAGGTTCAAATTTTAATCTAATTAGGCAATGGGTTAGTTTTGGATTGAAAGATAACTCTATACTATTACTTTTTCGCACTTAAAAATAACACAACAAAACATGCTCCTCATATTCATCCTAATATTTAAAAAAACTAAAATTTTAATAGGAAGTAGTTTAAAAATAGAAGAATATCATGAATCTTCCTTAATTCAGATTGAGTGTCATTAAATGAAGCTATAGATTCCTCATTTTGCTAAGGATACATTATATCACCTGCAATTCCAAAATTAAATATATCTACCAGAAAATCAATTAAGAAAGGAATCTAATGAATTTTCTTTCCATTTGATGATGTAATAATGCAAATGTTTATTTCATGGTTTCATTTCTACACCAAATACATTCATTAAAAAGTTTCTAATGTCTTACAATACCAGTGACACTATAGAGCCCTTGAATGCTTACAATACCCAACAGATAGCAAAGAAGAAATTTCTTCCTTATGAATTTTGAGGTAGGGTGTTTGCAGCTATGAATAATGAATCAGAATAATTTTGACTAAACAGATTGGAAATTTTCTGAAACACCTATAATAGATTTTAGCAACATATATGAGGTATAAAGCTACATAGAGACTATCTGTTAAAACTATTTAAGTGTCTTACTTACCAAATGTTATTAAGGCTATTATTACAAGATATTGGCATAAAATTGAAAATGCTGTTCCCTCTAGTGATTTTATGGATCCTAAAATAAAAGGATGACGACATGAGTTAGATTATATTAACATATGTTGGAAAAAAAATATATTTTTTTTTCATTAAGTCTCATGAATTTTCCACTTCATGATGATATTTCAACAACTTTATCATCAACTAACATACTTCAATTATCACGAAAATTATATGCTCCCAAAACTGAAATTTGGAAGAAATGAGATCATTAAGATTGGAAACAAGATACAAGTGGGTCTTAAAATAAGACTCATGTGACCTACTACCACTCACATGATTACCAATTTGATTTAATCTTTCATAAGAATATGTTTGCCTAAAACTAAAGATATAAAACCCACAAAATGTACAAACTTTTGCTGTTCTATAAATACCATTTAAGCGATTCCATCAATTTTATAATGCCTGTAAAATAGACAAAGGAACCAAACAGGTATATACATTATAGTTTAATAGTTCTTCTTTTACAGACTTACTTGACTCCCATTCAAATATTGACTATAAACAGAACACAGAAAGTAATGCAGTCATAAGTTGAGAGCTAGCTGTATTACCATTGTACAGTCCTGGTCAAAATTAGCTCAACACCTCGTGGCGTGACGGAGCATGATATTTAGAAACTAACTGTGATTAGTTGCTTACACAGCATTCTAACTACGGTGTCAGAGGGGGGTGTACCGCCTATTGAGATTGGGAAGAGATGAGGCCTAATTGTGCTTAATGTCAGGAAATTCAGAAATTAGTATTTCTAAGTATCTTTACATGTGAAACATTCTTGTGAACGGATATGAATATGGGCTTTGGATACAGGAATCTCAGGAGGAACAGCCTGGCGAGATTTTTGGCGAAAAACTATGCCTATAAAAATAATCGAATTTAATGAAAGTAAAAGATTCATCCTTCTTTCCCTTCAGATATACAATTTGTTCCTTTGATTGATTACTTCTAAGGCTTTATTCATTATTTTTATCTACTGCCAAGTGGATACGGAGAATACAAAACCTTTGAAAACGAAATTTTCAGAGCATTTTATAACTATTAACGTTGCTTTGATGGCTGATCCTGCTGTTTTAATTCGAGAGATAAAAACAATTGATGTCTATCTTAATCTCAAAGATGGGCCTCATTAAGATTAAATAAAGAGCATTCCTTATTGTCGAGAATCATGGTAACTGTTAATCTAACATACTAATTTCACAGATCTTATACTTATTCCATGGATAGATAAAAAAACTATAGATGGTGAAAGTAGCACTGTTAATTTATTTCATGTTATTTTTTAAACCTCTGGACCAGCCATGGAATAAAACTCTGCATGAAACAAAATTATGAGAGGGAGAAGCAATAGAATTAACCTAATAACAAATATGTTAAATCAAGCTTTCACAATTACCATAATTGAAGTTAGTTGATTTGAGAGCATAAACTTATGAGATTAAAAATGAATATCAAACCGATGAAATGCTGAAAACAAAAATTTCATTGTTATGACAACTTTAACCCCTTAATGCATATGCTGTAACAAACTCGAGTGGACAAGCAGCAATAGAGCATGTAAAGGGGTTAATTTGGAAAATTATTGACTCGATTAAATTAGTAAAACCCTTCTAAGAAGAATTCCTTCATGTTATACTCCTATTAGAGTTCCTTTGCTATTCAACAACTAAACTCTGTAGTTTCTCTAAACTTATTTCTCCTCACAATGTCCTGTTTCATATACCATTAAACAAAGAGATCTGTTTCTCAGATAGAAGTATCAATCCAATTCCACTCAACAGCATACAAAGTGGTCAGATGGTATATATTCTCCATGAAGTTAATTTAGAAGATTGAATTTTCTAATTTGAGATGGTAACAAGCCAACTCTTGCTCAATCTAATTGCTAAATCAGTCTTTCTGCAGCACGTCTACTTTTTTTCCTGAAACCGAATAACCAAAAAGGTTGAGTTTGATCACAAGAATGAAGAAGTTAAAAGAATTTATTCTCACCAGACCATTTATGCTTTCCATAAAGTGAACCTCCAACACTTGCAGCAGTATCACCAATTCCTACAGACAAGATCCCTGCTAAGGCAGGTAAGTATCTCTCTGGTCCAGCAGAGCAGTAATCTGGTTTGATCCAGAGAGGTAGAGAACATCCAGCTAGTAGGTAAATAGGTGTGAGAGCCAAGACACCTTGATCCTTTTCATCAGCAAATGATTCGAAACTCTTCTGTAGGATGTCTCCAAAAGGTTGAATTTGCAACACTCTAACCATCTAGTAATAAGAAATGTATCAATTAAAAATTATTATTATAGTAAATATTTTACTCCATCAGTTGAAAATAATTCTAGGGTTACAGATTTCATTCTTGTTAACTTTAAAAAAATTGCTTCCCACTAGATTGCTGGAAAAAATTAAGCTGTCACAACTAAAATGGCTGAATTTTTTCAGTAATATTTCTGCATCAATTTTAATAATCATTGTAAGAGCTAGATACTATAAAAAATGACGAGATAAGCCTACTTTAAGACATAATTACACCCAATTATGCTGAGCCATTTTGCCTCCTGAGATGGAAGGATATGCTGTCTGGCATTTTTATCCCAAGTCACTTTGCTTGATTTTTGTAAAAGTAATAAGAAAATAAAAGAGAGTAATAAAGAAGAAATTACCCTTTCTGGGTAAAATTTCCCACAAAATAGCAAACACCCTCACCAAAGAAACAAGGATAGCCTTTTCACCTTTTAGCCTTGGCAAACTCTTGGGAAACTCCAAAGAGGGAAGAAATGGATACCAGTGGGGTTTATGAATTTGCATGCAGCGATTGCCCGGCTAAGTACGTGGGAAGGACCGGGAGATCACTACACATCAGAGCAGCCGAACATCAGTGGGACTTCCGTCTCAAGAGAGGGCAACCCATTTTCAGCTTTGCCCTACACCTCCTGGAGAGCAGACACTAGAGCAACTTCCAGGCCAAAAGACTGCATCAGGGAAAACACAGCATCCTGGACCTCCTGGAGGAAGCGGAGATCCTTTGCCATTTGAAAAATGGCATGCTCACTAACAAGCATACCTTTCCCAACCCTTCATCTCTCATAGCTCTTCCCAGTAAACTCTTCCCTTAAAATCTCATTCCACTACCCCTTTCCCCTCTCTACCCCCACCCCTCCTTCACATCCTTTCCACAGCTATTCTTCCCTAAATAAACAACGGAATTATTCTTGTTTGTTACCTGATGATACTTCCATGGAAGTGAAACCGGTCGTTCAAATAAATCTTGTGGAAAATACAGAGTTTTCTGGCTTATTCAATGATTACGAGTATATGTACTTACTTGTACGTTTCACTGACACTCCAATCTGATTTGATGCACATTTACTTTGACTATTAGGAAAATCAATTTATTAAAGTTCATGAAAAAAATCCATGGGGATAGAGAAAGAAAAGAGTTTATGCTGAAAATGCATTAATATTTGATTTAGTGCCCTCTCTGAGAGGTGCCCTAGGTAGTTGCCTTACCACCTCAACCATAAGTATGTCCCTTTTAGTGCCATTCATAACCTGAAGATTAAATGGGGATATAAGATTGTGCCGAGTTGCAAAGTTAGGATATAACGGAGCAGAATCTTGAACAGACAACTGCAAGCTACCTGACCCAGGAAAAGAATAATGTGAATGTATGTATGCATGAACTATAACTCATGAAAACATTAGGCAAAAATTTTAACTATTTTTAACATAGCATTACAGCAATGATAACAAAGAGGAAGCAATCAATTAATCACCAACTGTATTAGCATTAGTTTGTTATTAATTTTCAATAAGTATTGTCTCTAAATCATTCTCTATAATCTTCTTACCTCCACAAGTATAAAAATTGCCAGTGCGATTCCACTTGACAGATACAACAAGCTGCAGTCAAAAATGACTCCTGGAATGTATACAGCAACTATGAGGTAGTGGAAATTCTTTCTCACAACTGTAGACGCAACTGTACTTTTGGTCATTTGGCTGCCTACAGCCAAAATGGCTAGCACACAACAGCCAAACCAGTACACAAGTAACATCACCTGAAAAAGTCAGTTTTAATTAAAAGAACATAAAAATTCATAACTGATAAAACTAGGAAATTTACAGTTATGATGTTATTAAATAATACATACTCTGTTCACATCTGAAAATATTAGCCATAGTAACCACAGAATAGGGTCTTCTCCAAGTAGTCGACGCAGTAAAGGCACAATGAATCCAAAAGGAACAACGAACAATGAAATAAGGAGACCAGTGAGTCTTTTGGTAACTGGGAAGTTATACACAAGAAAGACAATAAGGCCACATCCAACTAATCCAACCTGCAACACCAAAACGTACAGAAAGGATATATTTATATGCATCGGTCTTATTCTTATCAAATCAATGTTTCAAATGAATTACACAATAAATTAAAATAATGTTTAAACTAATGGAATTAAGCAGATATTATTCCTTTTGCAAAATAACTCTGAGATACCACATGTTAATCCTGGTTTGTGTTTGTGATGCATTGATTAGTAATATGATTGGTTTTTTGAGAAAAATTATTGTACAAAAGAAAATAATGGTCTGTTAAATTATACTGTGCAAGCGGAAGCTAATATGATAGCAATATTAATAATATATATTTCTGAAAAAACATTTTATGATTCCATACTAAATGTACCATATAGAAAACAACAATATATAGAAAAATAAAAAAAATATTCACATATTCACTTCAATATTAAATATACAATCAATTACATGAACAGATCTATATACAAAATTCTTGACATGCAAACTTGTTTCTTTCTCTATTCTGTCTGCTAGATACAACATGAACTTCAAGAAATGAACTGAAAATACCAGAGATATATTATGGAAAACTTGTTTTCTAGGCAGAAGCTTTTTGAATTACAAACCTCAAGCTAGAAAAAAACTAAGTTTGTAAATCAAATTACCAGAGTATTCCTCATAATTTATAGTATAATCCACATGAAATTCAAACTAGAATGTTTTCAAAACATGTGCATGAAAAAATTCCAATTTCTATTAAAAAACACCCTACATAATTGTTCAAATTAATTAAATAGCCCTCCATCAAGAAATTATAAAGTATTGCAATTAAACAAGTAGCTTTTTAAACAATTTCACTCAGTCAGGAAAGTGTCTACCTATAATACCTTCTCACTCAGCAATATGAATGATAAATTAGATAAGGTGAAGAATGTGCAAAATTATTTTGGATATTTCTAATACATTTACTATACTATTCTGTTATTCTTGTTTATTTTATAAATAAAAGTTTACAAGAAATTTTGCCAGTCTTTAAAGGTTATATTTTGCAGAGATTACATTTAATTACATTAAAATGATTATTATTGTATTAAAAAGAAATTGAGAAGGAACTAAAAGCATAAAATGGATTATTTACTGTTTGATAATTGATTGACATAAGTTAGCGTTAAGAATACTATAACATACCTGTAAGACTAGAGTGATTTTCTGTATGTCAGTGAGATTTGGTTGTTTGTGCATCAAAAATATATTTCTAATTGACCTAATAGCAAACATGATTGCAGCTTGAACTGCTATTGATGCTTCTCCATAAGTAAAGCTGAGTGGAAATTTTCCAAAGACAAAGCTTAGTCCAACAATATACAAATAGGCATTAATGGTCCCAATGAAAATGAAGGCAAAAATATCTGAAATGTGATTTAGAACAATGTCAAGTTATTAGGTTATTTCAAAGAATAAAAAGAGTAAAATTTCAAAACCAAATAGTACTATAAGGGTAACATATTTTTGGAGGTAAAAATATAAGTAAAATGTAAAAGGAACAACATCATAATTGAAAATGAAGTTCCAAGTTTTCCAAGAAGTAGCTCTTAATTGACAGAAAATGTTTAGTTGCTAAGTAGGAGTCTTTTATTAGTTTACTCATTCATTCATATACTGAACTTATATGGAAATTAATTTATTACACCACATAAATTTGAGCATCCACCGAAAGGTTTCTAAAAACTTATAAAAAAATCCTAAACACATTTTGAGATCAGAATTAGCATCCATTTATTACACCCAATAAGCTATGGCTCTACTCCTTCATTCCTATTTCTTATTCCAAAGTTACAAAGCAAGTAAAGTATCACTCCATGCTAGAGAGACCACCTGAAGGGAACTTGCACTGTTTTGAAAACTATATGAAATTTTACTTCCCCCATTTTCATTGTTGATACTCTGACTTTGAGAGAATGGAATTCAATGGGTCATTACTATTACAAAGAACAGATAATACTTATTGTATTGCATTTAGTTTTGTGCATATTTAAAATGTAGACAAGGGAAAGGTTTTAAAAACTAAATATTGTGATTCAAAACTTCCAGTATAGAAATGAATTCAGAAGAGATTAGTTTGAGGTAAAAAATAATTAATTAGCAACAAAATTACCGAATGGTGTATGCATTATTGTATATTCATAAATCACGACACTTAATGGGCTGAATTCCAAATATGCAATTCAACAGATAGGGCTCCAACTCCCTCAGAGAAAAAGGTCTATCACAATGATGGACAAATTAGATCAAATGGTAGACTGATAGCCAAAAATGGATTATTCACTGGGCTCCAAAGAAAAGAAAAATGAATTACCAAAGAAACACAAAGAAATGTAGTTCAGAAAGCTAATACTTATATCTGATGATGGGGCATATAAAATATACTGGAGAATAGATTGCAAAAAACAACTAGAATTTGTAAAAACCTGTAAGATGTTCTATTACATATGATTTAATATATTTATTGGAGAATGTTTTGTGAGAATACACATTAAGAAAAGTTTTAGTTATTCTCACAGTCAATTCCTGGACCTACAATCAGCAAGTGAGTTAATGTAATTCTTAGAAATTAAATTTGGTTGTTATGGATGAAACACTCCTACACTTAAATTTTGAAAAATAATTCACTCTATCATAAAAGCTTAATTATTTCATACAGTAATGCTTAAGACTTTTCTTTCAAGATCTATTCTGCGCTAATATCTGAACAACAGAATAAATGGCCATGATTATTCCATAGCCTTGAAAGGAATATTCTTTAACTAATCCAGTATGGAATCCTTGCGTTTGTTTTTCCTTACACAGTCTGAAGTAGAGATATAAAAGGAAAGATGCAACAGCAATAGGGATGTAGTGGAACCAAGATAAATCATTGATCGTTTCTGCCGTGCGGTACAAGTACCGGATATAAAGTATGGCAGCAGCAAATAAGGTTGTACAGGTTACAGTTGATAACCTGAAGTAAATGTCATTTGGTTCAAGCAGGTTATCTTCAGCACTATATACAGCAATTGGTAGCAAAATCGCCAGCCAAAAACCGCAACTAGCGCCTGGTCTGTAATAAAGGGCATAAACGTTTAAAGAAACATTCGTACAAGCAGATAACTTCTCGAAATAATCACAAGATCTTTTTAAAAAATATTCTAAAGAAAGAATGAATCGCAAATGTAAGCGTGGCACCGAAATAATTTATATAATTGAACTCGTTAACTTATAAAAATATTTGTATTGATATCGAATGTAAGTTACTCATCACATATAAGTCATATCATAATAAAATTATTTACTACCTTGACGAGACATCGCTCCTTTTCAATGTCTCCTCTACTTTCAAAGCTATTGCTTCCATACTTAGAAAAATGTTGCATAGAAGATAAAAAACTGCATCCTGATAATTAATCAGTTTTGCTTGGACTTTGTACTCAGGTTTAAATCTAATCCAACTTCACCTTTATTTACTTAGGGTGGAATGCGATATGTCGATTAAGGTACAGTAGCTACCAACATTCTAATAATGGAAGGGGCCAAACGTGCAGGTAGCTTTGTCTATTTCTTGAAAATAAAGGGGACTCTACAATCCTAGATCCCTGGAGAAATAGGAGTATCAATCCGTCTCAAATTAACTCAAGTTTTTACCGAGTAAAGGCTGAATGTTTGAGTTTGATCTACCCTTCTGTTCCCCATTGCTTTAGTGAATTAAAATGTAAGTTTTTGGTCGAATTGAGATTGTGGTTATTAATAACTTCAACTCACTATTATCCTTTAAAATAAATATTAGCATCTTAAACCGCTCTTGATAATATTGCCGTCATCACCGCATCAAGAGCTGCTGAGCAAAGCAACGCAAGCAGTCACTCTGGATACCAAAGATTTGCTGATGAGTAAAGGAATAATACCATCTGGCTTTCATTCTTTTCTTCAACCTGTCATTGCAATTTTATTTTCTTCAGCTTTTCAATTGCTATTTTGTTCGCTGATGTGCATTAATTAGCTTCCTTTCATTCATCAAAATGTTTCCATGAAAATTACTCTATTTGGAATAGGTAAATCATTTATTTGCATTTGAGTCAAATCTTGTTTTGAAATCTTAATTTGTTTGGTGATTTTTGCAAGAAATGAAGTTGCCTCTGAGATTTTTTTCTGTATTAATGAAAACTACTTAGGTTCTACATTATATTCTTCTTTTCATTATACTACCCCTTAAATCTCTTGTTGAACATCAGATGACTTAAGTAAGTTACTTAAATTCTCATCCCTTCCTACGGTGGATCTTCCAGTCTTTGGGGGTACTGGAGCTGAGAATGTACATAGTACTCGTAACTCTGATACAGGCCAGGCAGGGGAGGATCTCTCAGAGGCACCAATCAATGAGAGTGACGAATATCCAGGCTCCTTTTTCTATAAGGGAAAAGGTAATGATGCCATGTTTTTAGGGGGCGATCACCAGTGCTTGTTTAGTTTACATGGTCCCAAATTTGGTGTTGAGACAAAAATTGATGTTTTTGCTGGGCAGAAATTTTTAGTCTCCAAAATACTTATTAAGGCTCTTAAATGTTTTGAGAAAGGGGCAATGTATGTACCATTTCTTTTACACCTAATGCAAATTGAATCTTACATCATTCCCACCAAATTCTTTTGGAAATGAAGTTGTTTGTGCCTTTTGTAATGCAATTACTTCTGCAAAAGGGGATTACTTTTTTGTAACATATGATGTATCATCTGAAATCCATCACTGTTTAGAGATGAAGATTTTTTTTGATTTTAAGATAAAAAAAGCAGTTGATCCTACTGAGCAATAAAAATCAATCACCATTGTACAAATTTTCTAACATAAAAAGTATGTTAAATATATTAAAAAAGAAGTGATTTAAATCCATCCTTATTTGGGGTGACTTTGATAATTTTTTTGTATTAAAAACCTCTGATAAGGTACTGAACGATTTAGCTTAACTTTAGCTAAATTTTCAGTATTTTAGATTTAGCGGTATAAGGAAATTGATTCACGATTTTTTTACAGCTTTTGAAGCTAATGAATGAATGATCAAATGGGTGAATTTGTTTATTGAATAACAAACTGAGAAAAACAATTCAAGTAATATGGTTAGTGTTTATGTATTGTATAACCTCTGGCACTAATTAAAAACCTCTATTCAAAATCTGTATAGTAATTAAGTGACTGATATGCAGATTTTATGAACTGAACTTCAGGTAGGTTTTCATAAATTTTTAAAGTTTATTAAATCAAGTATTTTCTCAAGCGTAGTGAAGAAAATACACATGCACGCTCATAACATATTTTTTAATCATAACATCTTCCCGAGATATAAACAACTTAGACAAAAATATATTCTTTGATTGAACAAAAAACTACCCAACTATGCCCAAAAGTTGTAAAAACAATGAATTTCTGACCTATTTTCAGCAAATTATAGTTCAGGAAAAATGCCTGCAAAAAGCATGAAAAGTCATACCTTATGTTTCCAATTTTTTAAGAAACGTTCGGAACATAAAATTACCATGAAATTTAGCTTTATTTAAAACAGATACCCTGTAATCAAAGTCACCCTGTTTATGGTACAGAAAAATTAGTATTCTATGACTTGGACTCAAAGGTATTTCAATGAAGAGAACATATTATTATGGCTTATTACTTCATTTATCGAAAATTACATGTTTGGAGAATTTTTATAAGATGGGGCAAGAGTACACAGAGTAATTTAATTCCAGTTGGAGTGCATAGGGAGTGGCACAAGAGGGGGGGGGGTTCCATGGATGCCTAGCATCTAGGCCCCCAGTTGGAAGAGGGCCTATATGAAAAGTAATTTCTTATTTTGCAGGTAATAAAGGATATATCTGTAAGATGGGGCCCAGGTAGACATTTGCATCTAGGCTAAGGTATATGACCAGCCCTGAGTACATGTTTGAAAGGCAATTTCTCTGTATGATAAAGTCACCAAAGAAACAGAATTTCATGCATGTATGATTAAATAAATAAATAATAACTCTTTCTGTAAGAAAAGAATACTTAAGTGACAGAAAAGGAACATTTATATTAGCTGAATTCAATTCTATTCAAAATACGTCATAATCACATTGTAATCAACAGGAACTTCTGCTTTTACAGATCAGCAAAAACAGCATGAAAATTTTACTCCAAGCAACAGCAATCCCATCCTATCCATGTTAGATTCATTTTCATAAAATACAGAGATTTTACAAATCTGGCATTAGTAAAATATTCATTCATGAGGTATAGGAATGTAAAACTTTCTCCAATCTTCAAAATATAAGCCTCTTGGAATAAAGAGCTGAAAAGGAAAAAGGGGATGTTATCTTGTAATGCTCAGGAAAATAATTTTGAATAAATAATGATTTTCATAATCTAGAAGCCATTCATACCTCCCTCAGCTGCTTCAAATATTTTCCTCTTCAAGTTAGGCTTTTCTTCAGCTCTTGGTTTTATTGATGAAGGAAGAGGTAACTGTGGTCCTGGAGTTGGGTAAGGTTTATTCCTAGATAATAAAGTAACAGGAAAGTTTGATTAACAAAAGAATATATCTAAGAGAGTATCAAATAACAAACAACTTTAATTTGATTTTTTTAATCACCACATTAAAGAACTTGAGCGTAATGGTTATGAGATAGAGGAAATGGTAAGAAAATTCGATGTTAAATGATTTTTCTGCTCTTTAGTAGTTTTTGGCTGGGATTGGAAAGATATGGAGATAGAAAGTCAGGCTAATGTAGGTGGAAAAGTAGTTAGTAGTATGTAATCAGTGATCAAACAAGAGCAGTGTATTTGAAACTGTTTAATGCGATAGGTAGTAAGTTTAACAGGTGTGAAGAAATCCATCAATCGCACAGCTCTTCCTGTGCTATGTGAGTGTTAGTGAAGTTTTCATAAACATTTCTGCTCTATAAGTTTTCTGAAATGTGACAGTTCACCACAAAACTATCAATGCTTGCTAATTTCAGCAATTTAGTATCAATACCAACTATTTCATTGGTGAGCTGTTGTAACAGAAGTATGGAAAAACAGTTACTCAAAATTTTAGAAAAAATTCCAGCACTTATACTTGTTAGTGTTCTGTACGATAAAATAGATAGCTTAGCAATCACTGAACAGGAGGATTTATAGAAAGAAAAGAAAATTGCTATTAATGTGTATGCTGTAACCCACCTAGTTGATTGATAGCAAAAGCTGGTTATGTCAGATAAAGCATATTGGATAACTGAACATTGTTGGAGTGGCTTATAAGAGGAATATGTGTAGCAAAATAAGAAGAGACAAACTTTTTAAGGGATGTTTAATGAATAAATTTAGTAGTATTGTTAAAAATACTTCAACAGAGAAGGCCATTGTGCACATGAAAGCTCCCACTGGGGATCAAACCCAGGACCACTTTCACCAAAGTCAGACAAACTGCTCACATGGCTAATCAGAAAGCCTGAATGAATTTAGACTTTTAAATCAGTATCAGAGGAGTGTTTCAGTACGGTTTGGACTGAAGGATAGATTGAGGCAGAATGGCAAAGATGTTTTATGGAAAGAATATGTGTTAGTAAAGGAAGAGTAAGACTGAGGAGAAGCTGTATGTAATGCATGAATTGCCAAAGAGAAGACTCCAATGCAGCTTTTTTTAAATAAAATTTGATTTTATGACAAGATGTATGGGTGTATCAAAGGTGGAAGATTTATGTTTAAGGAATTGCAGAGGAGTATGTTGGATAAAAGAGGAAAGTAATGTGCTTCCAGGGATTGATCACCATAATCAGCTCACACCTGACATTCATTTTTTTCTTGCCATCATGATGGACAACTACAACATCAAAAACACACTGATATAATTTAATACAAAAAGTACCTAAAGTAAGGCATCTGAAGAGCAGCATCACAGGTGCATCTCTTATTTGGGTTCATAGAGAGTAACTTTTCCAAAAGATCTAGCAAATCATCACTTGCAGCTGAAAATATATGCTTCAGCGGAGTTCCCACAAACATTTTAAACTGAACGTATGCTGGAAGTTGAGATACTCCCTGAAAAAAAAAATTTTTAAAGAGGTTATGTACTCAAGAGAATTAAACTGAAATGTAATATGGTGATAGATTAAGGCAAAACATACTTGCCACATTTCTTCTGTTGGAGTACCTAACGTTTGGAAGATTCGTGTCAACTGATCTAAATCAGTTTCTCCCGGCAGAAAGGGAACTCTCAAAAGAAGTTCTGCTAATATGCAGCCAGTGGCCCACATATCTACACCAGTAGCATACATTCGAGCTCCGAACAATAATTCAGGAGACCTACAAACAGGACATTTGGTCTTTTTGGATTATATGAATCACCATTAAAGAATATAGCAAGATCAAGTTATCTTGCCCATAGGGTATATTTATTACTAATAACTTTCTCCCAAAAAATTTATGTCAAACAATTATAGTCAGTTGATTTACATGAACAGTATGATTCTCTCAAATAGAAAATATACCTTGAAGTAATTATCCAATAAAGCCATAGATTTAAAACTTGCAAAGGTTTGAAAGAAAACTTGATGTATAACATGACAAAATTTGAGATTAGTCTAAATGATTAAATTGAACATCATTATTATCAGATTATGTTTTGGTAAAAATTTAATACAATGGAAAACATTTTCACAAGATTAGATATGATAACAGTAAATTTTTTTTCTCATTGCTGAAAACGCAAAATCATCAAAAAATGTGAAACATTAAAAGATAATTTTTCAATATTTTTCCAAGAATACCCTATCTCTTATTTTCCAATTCTGTATCAAAATATATAACTTACCTATACCACCTTGTAACAACCTGATGAGTATAAATTCGATTAGGAGAGCCATAAAATTTTGCAAGACCAAAGTCTCCAATCTTTAATATCCCTTTGGAATTTACTAATAAATTATTAGGTTTCAAATCCTAGGAGAAGAAAGAAATTATATTTTTAATTGGAAGTAGAAACTACTGGCTTAAAATCTAATTACTAAGAAATTTTCACAAATTTTATGCAATCCAGAGATAAGGAGTGACAAGTTGCACTAAGAAATGGCCTCCTACAGGTATAAATGGTAAATATCAAAGAAATAATATGAATTATACGCTAGATTAAATTTTAATCGCCAATGATTACATTTAATTGTTTCAGTGCCCAAAAACGCAAAGAAAGAAACAGTATTCGGCCATTATTTCTAATTCATGTATAGTTCTGAATGTAAACAATTTGCAATACTGAGACGATTTTTAAGTTTACATCGGTCTAAAATATTTGAGTTATGACGGTAGCTATTGAATAATGAAAAACTACACAACCTTCTTTTATCTGAGATAATTTTTACAAAGGGTACCATTTGTAAAAATTATGTCTGATAAAAGAAGGTTGTGTTTTAACAGTTTGAATATTTGGAAAACCGACAAGACTTTCCTGTATTACAAGTACGGTATACTGTCAAGAAGAATGACACACATTGTTATAAGATAATTTCTAACCAAATCACTCTTCCTCAAGGCATCACAATCATAAAACTTAGTCCATGAGTACATATGGGTATAAGGGTTTCACACAACGAGCCGATATAACAGCTACTTACTCTGTGAAGAATCCAATTTACATGAAGATATTCTAACCCCTGAAGCGTCATCAATATATAGGCTTTCACATTTGCGGGGGTCAAAACTATGCTGTTGTCTTTTATAATCACTTCTAGATCTGTGTCCATGAAATCAAACACCAACGAAACATTTGATTTGTGTCCAAATACATCTGCGGAAAGGAAACAAATTTCTGTCAAATTTTATTTGAAAAATAATCATGAATGGACACTTAAACTAGCGCGAGAACTTCTTCCAACATCAACACAGTTATCGGATGTATAGATTTTTACCTCTCAGGCCGATGATGTTAGGATGCTTTAACTCTTGTAGTAATTTTATTTCTCGTAAAGCAGTTCGATTAATTCCATCTTTTGCTTCTGCTCTGCTACCTACTTTGATCTGCAAAGAGATTAGTACGACACATTGGTATGATAATAGGAAAAATGATGGATTGAATATAGGTATGAAATAAGCTGACATTAGTAAACAGTAATTGCGAAATTACCTTTTTGACAGCAACGATAGTATCAGTTTCAGTGTCTTTAGCCTTATAGACGGTAGCAAACTATAGGGTTTAGAAAGTCAAAGAATATTCGCAAATTAATTCGAAACATTTTTATATCACGCAACTACACATTACACATGTATTTACTCACCTGCCCTTCTCCAAGAAATTCTATTTTCTCGTACCTCTTAAGTTTAGCATCCATTTTTATTCAACTAAAATTCATAAATATAACATTAACATGAAACTTAAATAAATAAGGAATCCAAAATTATGTTTGACATCTCCCTCTTCCCCTCTGTGCCCTAGAGGAGATGACGGTAAACGGGTAAAACAAAACGAAAAACGCGAAAAACACAGACGGAGAACCGCCGGAAACTCATGTGATTCAAATCTACAACTTGTTCGATTTCACCTGCAAAACTGGTGGTAAAAATTGTAAAAATCGTCTCAGCCGGAAAAGGATGATCACCGAATCTCAAATTTTATCGTAATTAAATTTAACAAGTTTTTAAAGATAGGGATTTTAAGGGTTACAGTTAATTTATCAAGCCGTAAGCAGTGTACTTCTAAATTTTGGTGGCTGACAAAATAAATTTGGTAGATATTTTTAAAGATGCTGCTACAAGATTCAATTGAAATAATTCTAAAATTACTTTGCAATGGCATGATCTGTTATTACAAAAGCGAATCAAAGACATTATTTAATAATTACATACATATAAAATTATGACAATATTAGGATTACATGTTTTCTTTGTCCTAGAGAGTGTATTCTTATAAAATAGAGAGAAAAGAACTGATGAAAGGACAATAAGCATTCTTATAAAGGGTAGACGATTATTGTTATTTAACCATGACGTTTAAGGATTTTGAGATGATTTTTATGAAAGGGATCCCCATTTACAATTCACCGCAGAGTTATGTGGAAAATTAAAATTTATATTTAACTCTTAAATTCGCATTTGAATGTAGAGTATTTCAGAAAGGGAAATGCAGTCACGTACAGAATGTAATACAGTTTGGGGGTTATAAAAGCGTTTACTTTGTAAGGTTGGCAGCTTCTTAGTTCGATACTTTCGAGCGCTTTCGAGTTATCGTACAAATGGTGGTATCTGAATGTTCTCTTGTACAACTTTAAGTAAATGCAAACTAAGAAGTATTCTTTGAGAACATGAACGGAATGGATGAGGCGTTGGATGTAGTGAAAGTGTGGGAAGACTTATCTGGAATTCCCGCTGATCCACCAGAAATGCGAAACATTTGCAACAGATGCGAGTAAGTAACATCATAACACGTATATTTGATGACAAACCTTGAAGAATGTGATGTAAGATGACATTTATCCTTCAGAGAATTGAAGAAAAAATAAATGAAGTATTTTTTATCTGTTAGCCGTCCATCTGTAGTTTGTTGGTGTCCTTACTTACCTGCGACCCCTTTGAAAACTCGTTGCCGGCTCATAGTTTTACAGCATCCTGCAGAAGAACGGCGATGCCTTCGAACAGTTCCAATGTTGGTTCAAAGTCTTGAACCAGGTTCTTGTCTAATTTTTAAAGGGAAAAAGTTTCCAAGCAATAGGTAGGAATCTTTATAGTAAAACATATAATTGTAAGTTTAGTTTAAATCGGTGATAGCATAAATGACCATTCATTCATTTGTCCAATTAATGCTCCAGGCATGAAAATCTAGCAAAAATATTAGAATCGGAGGATTCCTTACTTTTATATCCATCAAAGGAAGCTAAAGACATATCAGATGTAGTAGTGGATGATTACAGACGACCGCAAAATCTCATTGTGATCGATGGTACTTGGGATCAAGCAAGATCTATGTATTACAACAGCCCGATGTTGAAGGACCTCAAACAGGTATGTTGATAGGTGAAAAAAGAGTGATATTCAATCTCCAATTAACGAAAAAAGAATGGCAAGAATCCAACGAGGCATTGACAGAAATCAAATTAGGAATCAAGGTAAAATTTTGACCTTTAAAACTTTAAAATAATATTTTCATGTCTTAAAATGTAATATAAATGTAGAAATTTTCTAAACCAGATGTTTCATTGTGTTCCGTTTATAATTATAGTCATTCTTTTGAGACTTTCTTAAATGTCCTTCTGATGGTTTCCAGGCAAACAATTCTTACTGGCTATTACTAAGGTATTATCAGTTATTTCCAAATAATTTCAAAATAAAGTTACTTCGGTAATAAATTAAATTGATTCAGTAATAATTTAATTGATTGCATTTTGTAGCAATTCTTATTCATCTTTACTGATATAGAGATTTGAATGGGATTCTTAATACTGAACATTTCTTCATCTGGTACTTTGCTCTTATGGTTCCTGTTCTTTTTACAATTTCTGCATAAATCATCTTTTCTTTTATATCTATAAGCTCTTAATTGATAACAAATAAAAAAAGACTTTCTCTGAACTTATTAGTTTAAAAGATATGTTGATTTGTAGAATATTAAAAAATACAATAGTTATCTAATTACTTTGATCTAATCGAATTAAGTATAGGCTAATACAAAAACAGCCCCAATAGGGTTGTACAACAGTGACTGACTGTAAGGGAACGCTACTTAGCTCAACGACTTAAGGAAACATAAATTGAACTCATCTAACACTACCTTTATTTTTGAAACAGTAGAAAATTATTTTTTGAACAAACTGAACACAATATATCCCCAGACCAGGTTGGGTTAGTTGGTTGGTTCTCTTGTGAAACGTTGACTCAGATGAAAAATTGGTTTGATTATTGTTGAAAGGTGAGCTTCATTGCACCCAGCCATCTATTCTACTTGCATTTAAATGTGCAACGGAATTTAGAATAAATACACAATATTTTGGTTATTAGAAATGTATTGGTGTCATGGTAGAACAATCTGCCCTGTACAATTAGTGGATAAGTATACTGAAACTGCAATTTAGCTGAATAACAAATAAGAGAATACTAATAATCATTTTGTGTAGAAGTCATCAAATAAAGCACAAGTTATAATAATTCAATTAGATATTTGAAAGAAGTATGTATTGTTTCACTGTTCTTTCTGCCTACAAGTTGGAAATGTCACTTTGAGTCAGATTATGAATCAGTATTCTAGTGGTTGCCATCATTGGAAAGAGGATAGCTGTACGTTTCATTTTTGCTATTTTTGAAACCTATTAATCTAACTGGTTTTCCCTGTCTCTTTTGGGGGGAATTTTGACGGAAAGCCTGGTCAGCTGCTTTTATTTACAACTGGAATAGATACTCTTGGTTTTAGTTATTGAAGATTTGATAATGAAACAACCAATTATGTTTCATTACAAATCAACGACACAGAATCAGGAGTAACTTTGTGGTAATAGTTAACGTTAAACAACTCCATTTTAACCAAAACTTTTACTAAACCACAAGATTCATACACTCACGACCTGATGATGCAGCCATGCTGCGAAACCATGTTCGTGAGTGTATGAATCTTGTGGTTTAGTAAAAGTTTTGGTTAAAATGGAGATGTTTCATTACACTTTATAGGCTAGCATCGTTACTTTTGTGAATGTTTATGTATATGCCCAGTAATCCTAATTCTTTTGGAACCTTAATTCTTTGCACCCAGCCCCAGTTTAAAAAACTCATACAATTATAGTGTCAATGAAATTCATTTTTATTCAAAATTCTCTTTTTTCGATACTAGGTCAGACTATCTCTAGATGCAGTGAGCGAATATGTTATTCGAACACAGCCAAACGAAGGATGTCTTTCAACTCTCGAGGCTGCAGCCTGGGCACTCTCTATAATAGAAAACCGTCCAAGCATGAGAGCTGAGCTTCTTGGGCCTTTACACGCATTGTGTTCATTTCAATTACATCATGGGGCTGTATCTCATCAAAGCAAGCAGTTTTTAGTCCAGCTAGATGCATATACCAAGCCAGTGGGGAAGCGAACTAGAAAGCTTTTACGACAGTCAGTTCCTTTAACTTCTGGTGAAAGCTAACGTTAGCCTGTTATTTAATCTTTTAGCAGCATTAACTAGGTATATATGTAATATTTTTGGTCAAATGTCATCCATATCAGTCACTAACCCAACATAAGCTAACATTCTCTCACATTTCAATTTTATATCATTGTTTTTTATAAGAAATATTTTTTGATGTATCATACAGATTGATGATCATTGAAATTATCCTTCATAATGAGGCTCTAATGACAGTTTATCTATGCTTCATGAAATGTCATGCTAGAGATCATATATGAAAAATGTTATTTCAGAATTTACCCACTTCTGTTGCAATGCCTGCACCATTGTATTTCTGTTGATTCAGTATAATTATTAATATAGATGTCAGCTTTATGAGACACTTTAGTAATATTGTGTAGTATTTTGATGTTATTTTACCAGTAACAGTTAATAGTAGCTTTTGAGCCTAATATTTCTACTCTGAAAGACTACAAGCTACGTTTTTGTGTAATTTTCTTGCGGAAGCTAGAAACAATAGCCTTCCTGAAAAGTTTGCTGTTGTCATAATAAGGTTACAATTTTTATTGAAAAGAATTTTTCAGAGAGAAAGGGTATTTTTAGGTAGATTGAAGCATTGACCAAAAACAGAATGAATTTTTTGATGAAAAATGGCTGTCTATTTGTCATATTCTTTTACTCTGTTTTTATGTTCATGAAAATGGTGTCACTGATTGGGTAACAATCAAATATGACACATGATAATATACTTCTCTGAAAGATTTGTATTAATGATTCATAGCATGTGGTATATGTTTCTTTGAAAATGAAAAAATCCTGTAGAAGTGCAGCTTTTATCTGCATTTATTTGATTTTCTCTTTTTCAGTAAAATATGTGGTATGATATGGGATGGAAACATTTATCAGTAGAATCATTGTTATATTTAAAGAAATGAATGTTGAAATCTGTTTTGTCCTTGTAAATATGTTGTCCTGAAACTTCTGAGATATTTTGTATGGAAAAAAACTGTAAATTATCAAAGTAAATCAGTAATCACTTAGATTACTCATGTATACTTTGAGAAATAAGGGCTGGTGTTAAAGTATGCAAACTGAGGCACCTTTGCATACAGTTTTATGGTTGCCTTTTACTAAGTAACAAAGATCATTTGTATGTGATGCTGCAAAAATGATATGATTATCTTCTTGGCTTGTTTATAGTGAAACCACTGGTGTGTAACTTATAACTAGGCAATCCTGATAACAAGTAGTGTTCAAATCTAGTCAGATTTTCAACATTTAAATGTTTTAAATCATTATCATTAAAAATTTTCAGTTTTAAGAAGTATATTCTTCAAAAGTTTTTATCTTACATAATTGAATTAATCTTTAATGATAATTGAATAACATAAAAAGTTTAATATGCTCATTGAAATAGCTATAATTTTTCTTACTTTGTTTTTCATTTTCACTGTACTGTTTAACTTCTGTGTTTCTGTTCCAAAATTTGTTTCTTTTCTTTTATTTTCAATTCTTTGTTTGTTCTCAATTGCAATTTGTTTCAAATTGCTAGATTAGGGTACTGTACGGATGGCCTTCTACCAAAGAGGGCCCAGGTGAAAATGCTCACTTGCCCCCTTCCCTGCATCCTCTGGCCATGTGATAAGTAAATTTTGATTAATAAAATGAGATATTGGATGCAAATTTATTGGCAAAATTTTTTACAAATGTATTGTTTGTCATCTTCAAAATGATACTGTTACCCTCACAAAATGGAACCTCCCCTCAAACTGAAGCTCCTGGATCTTAAGCATCCATGGAACACCCCTATGTCTTATCTTCCTTTTTTCCTCCTGTTCTGATGTCTGCTAATGCTGGAAGAAAAACAAACATGAAAATATTAACAAGGGTGCCTACATTGGAAGGAGATTCCCTGTCCAACATCGCCCAGTTGGAAAGTCCTATCAAACATGTTTGTTTCCAATCCAATGTCTCCCAATGGGCATCAGATTGGGAGAAAAACAGATCCAATGTTGGTGCAGTCTTAGGGGGTCCCTGGCTGTTCCAGGGGTCATTTATTTCAGGGTGCCAATACTACACTTGTTTGTATCAGCATGTACTATCACAGACTATATGTACTAAACCTTACTTCTTTTATTTACTAGGGACATTTTTATATGCCATCCATTGGAGCTTTGTATAATTACATTGTGTTGATTGACTTATATCTTCATATTTAATGTCTTATTAGTATATATATATGAAACTTTCGACTTCTGTTTTAGTAGGTTTTCATCAGCATGGACAAGCCCATTTCAGATGCTAGGAATCACATGATGAATCTGTTTTGTTTTTATTTAGACCACCAATCTTTATTTTGCCATTTCCATCATTTTTATCCTGGATATGCTTCCTTTACTTTGAATAAAAACTTAATATTTTAAAATTCTTTCCATTTTCACCTTGTATTTAACCAATAATCAGAATAAATTATCTCTATCAGCAGGGTAATGCATGAGCTCCATGTACTGAAATGATTATTTAAAACTCTGTTCATCCCAAATTTCTTTATAAATATAATTCAATTTTGTATACTCAATGATAGTCATACATTCATTTTGAATTTTAATTTGTTATGCCAATAACTATAGCTAAAAGTTCAGAAATAATGTCTTAATGCTTGATTAGAACTTTTAAAGTTCCTATAAGGGGGGTCTTATCCACATTTCAACATGGTCAGCATTAGCTCTTGCTGAGGTGACATTAGGTACCTGCATGTCCTAGGGACAACAAAGAACCAGAGTACTGGTAAAGATCCCTAAGCACCAGCACCTCAAAAGAGCATGAGTGGATGAACTTTCCTCACCAGGTAGCCCACAAACATTGGAGTGCTATGTTATGGAATTTGATCCACAACAAGGATCAAAAGATGCCTCTTTTGATACTTTACAATTTTTTCCAATTCATGGGTATACATATAACGTATTTTGACATGCTTGGGCCTGAAAGGTTGGCTTAGAATGGAGCCTGGGGTTGTCACACACAGAGGCTGCTTTTGATGCCTCTGCATACAACTTTCTGCACATTTTGATGCATATTACTTATTATTGTACATGAGCTGGCAAAATAGAGGATCAGGATCTTTAATTTGAGTCACTAACTAATCCATATGTGGATAATTTTTTTCTTGAGGTAAAAGTCATGTTGGACTCAGACTCACCTATGAATCGTCTATTGCTTCACTACTTTCTATGCATAAATCAGTCAGGCCACAACTCGTGCAGTGAGTGTGGGTTGCAATAGTTAACTGGCACCGATCACCACTGCAACTCATTTAGCTCATTCGTTCAGGTTTCAGCCTTTCTGTCCCTTTACCAACACTCACATTCTATACACGTAGTACCTAATTCAGTTTTCATTTACCCTTTATTTTAGTTTTTTCTCGGTAGGTATCGAAAAGAAATGTAGCTCAAGCTACAGAAGCTGTCCTTTTTTCAAGACTCATTTGCTTGAAATGTGAAACAAGATTCTTCTTTTCTAGACTATAAACTTATTCCGTATTAAAATATAAAATTCATCATAACTCTTTGAGCAAAATAACACACATTATCATTGCACATAAATTGTAATAAATCAAACCTACATCTACAAGAATGGAATAGGGATACATTTGTGTTATCTCTTTCACTCTAGCATAGGGTTGTTTTTCTAAGTGAATGATCTCGAGAATATGTTCTCTTCTGGCATTGCTTTTGTCTTGTTTAGATACTTGAATAGAATTTCATTTTAAAACCATGTCTAAGTTAAAATAAAAGTCAGCCCTCAGAAAATACCACGACTCTCACATAGTTATAACAATTCCCTACTTAAAAGAAACAACGCTAGTCTTCCGTTCAAAATGTGTTCAAATTCATTTCCCCCGCTGCGTATTTGACAGCTCGTAAACGATAACGCGCGCATTGACAGTTCCTTAACGATAACGAGTATATAACTTATTTCCCGGTGCATCACTTTCGACAAAAAACGATCCTTTATTTATGAGAATCACGCCTTTTTATTGTCTTAATTTCTTTGTAAGTCAGGATGAGATATAATGAAAGAATCCGCATCAGTGAAAATAAAATTTGCAGCTCAACTGTTGGTAGGAAATGAATGTCTGCTTCATGCAATTCTTGCTGGCCTGGCTGTAAACAGGAAACAGCTGTGTTTACATGGCATTTCAGTTGTAAAACTTCACATTAAAAATGATTAACTTTCAAGAATATAGAGCGAAAACAGCAAATAACTGAAATATTACCATGATCCGAAAAATTTTATTCGAGAACGTGTGTCGCCTTTGTGGACAAGAAAAACAGAATGGTGTGAACGTTCTGAATGGACCTAGAGGAAATGAACTTCTATCAAAAATTAATTCTCGTCTATCCAAGGAGGTAAATATCATGTCATATCTTTGCTCTTTGAAGTATTTCTCATATTTCGTCCTTAAATGATGATTATAATTTTTTCCTCTGTAGATAGTTCATTTCTATCCTGAAGATGGATTGCCGAAGTTTGTTTGCTCGGATTGTGAGGTTGTTATCAACAGCTTTTCAGAATTTTGCAGCATGGTGCAATTAGTTCAACAAAAGCTTGAAGTTATTTCAAACAGTTGCAGTGAGGTATATTTCATCCGTCCTAGAAGACAAAATATTTCTTTAGATATAGGTAGCTTGAATCAGCTGATATATTTAACAATATTTCCTCTATATTAGCTTAATCAGCGATACGAATGATGATATACTTCATAATGTATTGCATGTACGAATTGCAGCATTATATTACCTTCAACATAATTACGCTTTTTGTGGTCTAATTTTAAGTTTTCATTTAAGACTTCGCAGACCTTGGAGCAACGAAACATCGGATGCACAGCTTCTTTAAGCATATCAGATGGAGGATGTATAACTTGTCTCTTATGTACCACCAGTCTGGGAAACAATGTTGAGTGTGCAACGCTTCATTCCGTTGGTCATGGAATTGCGCTTCCTATTTTCATTTGCCGATTATGTGGCTGTAGTGGAGAGGGTTTGAATAATTTGATTCAACCTGTCAGTGATGGCAACTGGAACCGGTGCAGAGCATGCAATTCATTAATATCTCCTAATCAGAGAAATGGAACCGATGCTTTGAAATCTGTGCAACATATTCACCAAAATGGTATGCAGAATGATGTCAGTCTAAATGCTCCTGGACAAGAACACCCTAATAGAAACTTCTCGCCACCCTCGAAAAATGCAAAGAGTCAAAAGAGAAAAAAGTCGAAATCCATGATCAAAGGGAAGGATAACTCTAGCAATCATCTAGGTAAATACACCTTGTGTAAAGTAATCTTATACCCTCTTCCAAGGTAAATATCATTGTTTTCAAAACGGTCGTAGTCTATGAATTTCCTTCGCATTTGAAAATGAATTCAACTTAGGAAAGCTGTAAAAATCATTTCAATAACTACTCTAACTTATTATCAGTAACTTGATCATCTGGGAATACTTACTCTTTGGTGAAAAGGTTTTGAGTATTCGTTTTCTTATTTGTATGTGTGTTAGTATGGACTTTAATATAATACATACTAGACAGTGCATTCAGCAAGCTACTTGCACTTACCTCCAAAGAATCTCTCCATTAATTTCCTATCAGTTAAAATGCTGAAGGTACAAAATTCTCTTTGTGCATCATTTTACAAATTACTCTCAATTTCTCAATATTTCTATGCCTCTTTTATGCCAATTTTATCCACCATATTTGCGTTTTCTTTTTGTTATAATGTAAATATTATATATTATGATAATATTACACTTAAATTATTTGAATATCCTTAATTTATTAACAGTGATGGAGCTTATAAAAAGCTTCATCACTTTGAATTTCCTGAAAGATACAAGACTGAGAAAATATTGCTTATATGTAGTTGATTTGATAGTGGAAGAAAGAAAAAGGAAATTCCTTGAGTAGAAGGTATTACAAAAAACCAGTGTGTAGGAGAAAGAGAGGGGAGTATAACAAGTAAAAGTTACACCAACAATACTCTTGAATCTTAGAGGCATGTAGATTAGAGTAACCTGCAAGGGAACAGTATGGCTGGCATGTTTGATTATTTATGTATGAAGATGACATATTGATTTTTGGTAATTTATTGTTATGGATTATCTTTTAGTGAAATAATTTAATTCAATTTTTGTATTCACGTGGGCATTTTTTTCTGTTTATGATTTTTAGAAGTACATTCTTTGTAATGAAGACATTATCATAAAAAATTAACATACCATAAACTTTGTCTAGTATTTTCATAAAGCTAAAAGAAATTGACTGCAGAAGTGTGACAATTAAAGATATGAAATCAAGATATTAATATCCGAGAACCCTTGACAAAAAATTTAAGATATTGGAAGGTAATTGTAGGCAAAATCCTTGGAGAGTTATTAGTATATTTATTAATTATTATATTCATTTTGTATCTTATGGAAAATAAACATCTCAAATACACATTTATCATTGATGTTATCCAGAAGATTTTGAATTCCTTCATCCTTTCCACTACACCAAAAGAAATCTTCAAAGATACACACATTTGAGCCATGTAATTGAAATACTTTAGATAAGTAGGATTTGATTGACGGAATGATACAAATTTGAGCTGTTTCAGATTTCATTTGTAAAGAGGAGCAATATCTCTTTCTATTTAAAACTACTTTAACATCTGTCTCAGGAATAATTACTATTTTATATTACAGGTGCTTCAGAAACTACCAAGAGCTTTACATGTGAAGTGTGTGCCCGTACCTTTGCATCTCGTGCTCATCTCATTCGACATCGACTTGTGCATAGTGGAGCAAGGCCTTTTCGCTGTGATTCCTGCCCTGCAGCATTCTCACAGAGAGGAAGCCTTCAAATTCATTCCCTCCAGCATTCTGGGACAGCACCGTATCCGTGCCCTCACTGTCCTCGTGCCTTCAGATTTAAGGTTTTCTTACTTTCTCTACTCCTCCTCTTCAGACAACATTCAGAGTATGGACTTCAGGTCTACAGTGGCCCAAGAAATACATTATTGAAAAGAAAATCATAGATTTTTTTCCAAAAATGAACCTTATGTATTCCTAGGGAAGTTTAAAATTTACAAATGGAGTATACCTTTAAGTTATAGGAGTCACAGGCAAGGTAGGGTGTAAATAAAGAGAGGTTCTTGGCCAAGAATGGCAAACCTATTGTGGCATAAGTGATTATATATTTGATAAATATATAATCACATATGTGCTGATCTGGTGCCAAACCAATAAGATGCTGATATAATTTATTTTATTTTGTCAACAATGGGATTAAAATGTAGTAATTGACATATTTAATCATTAAGTATCATTACTAATATAGTATATATATATATATATAGCAAACTTTCATAAATTAGTGATGTAAATTAGTGACGCTGCACACTTTTAGAGTATCTGATAAGTACATGAAATCAACTCTAATTATGTATTAAGGCTACATTGCTGTTTTGTATTCTTACTTGGAGCCCACAACGTCAGATGCTGCAAAAACAATCTATTAAGCCCTTCCTAACCTCTTGAAATAATTAAGATGTGTTGCATGTATGCTATGTGTTGAGGATCCAACCACCTTTTGGGTTAATGGCTTTACAGATGTGATATGTTAATTTGGAACAAAGTCATACATTTCTTACGGATGATATCACTCCCTCTTTATCATACATCAATCAATGTTTAATGTAATATTGGTTTTCAGAAGAAAATCTCTCTTTTCTTTGGTCTAAATTGCTTTATGAAGGTAGTATTTTTGGATAAGTTTGTGTGCATACAAAAATTTTGCAGTTTCATAATTAACTGAATGAAAAAATATATACTTAATCTTCAACCTTTTAGTAATTTGTCAAGTTACCCAAATCCCCATCTTTCTTAATTTGTGTTTTAACGGACTTCTTGATAATTTAATTGATCGATCCATTTTATTTTTATAATTATTCTGTTGCATCGTCCATTTTTAGAATTGTTTTCTAATATCCCACCTCGATTAATTTGCTGTAATGATGCTTTTACTTTTAGGTTATGCAATGTTTTAGACTTTTTCTGGTAATAATAGAAATGACAATTGAGCAATTTGTTAACTATTCTTTCTTGAAAACTTTTTTGAGAAATATTAACTTTTTTTGGCCAATTTCTACTTTATTTTTAATTTGGAACATAACTTCATGCTTAGTTTTCTTTGAAAAAATATTCCTCTTCTTGGCAAATTTTAGCAGTAATAAAATCAGTTTGGAATGCATTAATTTATAAAGGGAGGTAAAGGGGAAGGATTGCATTTATCTTAATAGTAATTCCTTCATTAAATTAAAAGCTAAAATTCTTTGTGTTACATGTAGGTATAATTTTAGTTAGATCTAAGCTACGGGAACATAATACTGCCTCCAATGCATTAAAATTTTAATTGGCAAAAAAGAACAGCAACTTGTTTAAAGACATTTAGGTATTGCTGACCGTAAATTCATTACCGTTAGAGTTTTCGTTACTTGTCTCAAAAGACAAAGCCAGATGAGGCTGATTTGCAAAGTTTAAAAAGCTATTGGACTAATAGAAGTATGTTT
>KZ308340.1:275282-319350 GCA_000376725.2 Ladona fulva | reverse complement strand
GGGTGATTAATTATAAGTATTCACATGTGAAAATGTGGAGTATTTTGTTAATATTTATGGGGATATTCATGATCTGTGCTCACATACCATGAAACAAAATAAAATTTTTTAAATCATTAATCATAATTTTGGAATTTGCGGGACATTCATAGTTGCAACTTGTAGAGCTCTGTAATTGAGAGTAATAGATGAATAGATGGATAAATGTTTTATGTGTTGCTTAAGAATATTCAATCTACAAATACTATTCAAGCATCATATTAGTTCTGTTTACATATTTTTATCTTCAGGTTAATTTCTTTAATTTTTCTTTCAGGTTTCCCTGCGTTCACATATTCTCAACATTCATCCTGGAGAAAGTGTAAACACTGAGACAATTAATCAAAGTTATGCTAGTAGTGATACAAATGTAGGTGTCATGACAATGGCAAGTGTAGATCCAGGAGGAAAAGGGAATGAAGAAGATTCTATTTTACCTGGAAGAGGTAATCGACCATCTTCAGATCATCGCTGTGATCGTTGTGGCAAGAGGTTTGCCACAGCATACAAACTAGGACGCCATTATCGCAGTCACACTGGCGAGAGACCATTTGAATGTAGGGATTGTGGGAAGAGATTCTCACAAACTGGCAATCTTAATTTGCATCGTAAGATGCACCATTCCCAGCAGTCCTTGAGAGAAGAAGGGGAAGCTATTGGGGATGAAGCAGGTTCAAGAAATGAGGGCATGGAGCAAGATAGAGGCTGTGCTGAAACATCTTATGATGCCAGCACCCCCCAAGTTGGTAGAATAGAGAGCTTTGCTGAGATGGAAAGCTCACTGGGTTTTGGCAACATGGGGGTTGATAAGGGAATTCTTGGTGATGGAAGAGAGGCAGCTAATGAGTGCATACTAGGGGATTTTGAAGAGGGTATTGCCCAGTCAATGCTTGCAGAGACCACCAGCAATGTTGTCCGCCACCATGCAGATTTGTCTTTAATTCCCAGTCCATTGTCTTGTGCCACTCCTACTATTTCAGCTATGGATAAAGTTCTCTCAGGGCAGTCATTGTCACAGATAATGGAAGGAGAAGGTTTAGTGGACAAGGTGTTCTCCAAGTTAGGATCACAAGGTGAGGGTAGTGTGGTGTACCACTCAGAAGGGCTTATAGCAGAGGAAGAAGGGTTTCCAGGGATGGGTTCCTTAGGGGGTAGGCAGTTTGGGGAATACGTGGGAAATGTAGGGGGAAATGAAGAGGGTGGAGGTTTGCTCTTCCTGGTAGAGGAGGAAGGACTTGGTACTCCGATGCCCATTTTTCCAAGTCTGCAGACTCCACCACCTCCTCCTCTCCCCCACACTTAAAGTACTCTATTATTAAGTGCAGTAATAATCTAAGAACTGCTCTATTATTGAAGTTACTATCAAAGTAAATTTTATTGATGTAATTGAAAATATCCTTGTTTTGATTAAATTTTATATTACATATGTGCTGAACAGTTTTTTTTATCTATTTTTATTTAAACTTTTAGAATTCATTTCTAACCATTTTAAGTATGTTTGTTTTTGGTATTAACAATCCTCATGTAGATTTTAAATCAGTTATTATTTTAAATGAGGAATATCTTATTTCAGAGCTGATCAGTTTGTCTGATAAAATTTTCTGTATCCCTCTAGCTGAAAAAAATCCTATTTACTCCAGTAGAAACATGCCATCACATAACAATTGCAATACAGAATGTGAACTGTTACTACATCATTTATTTATCTGGGTGGATTAATAGTGTTTCTTTGCTGTCATAAGTTTATTAAAAAAAAGAATTTTAGTGTTTATAAGGAGGTAATAAAATTAGGTCACTTTCAGAACTATGTTTGCTATGCGTTGTCCATATTGCTTAATTTCTTCTATTGTTTATTGCATCTGAATATTTTGGTAATTGTGGATTGTTGCATTCTCTATCTGAACTCCATCTAAAGCTGAAGAATCAGACAAGCAATGAATGTATAGTACTTATTTGTTCCTATAAATATAAATTGAATTTGTAAGAATGACCTTGAACAAACTTTGTTTCTTGAATATTAAGTGATTAACAGTATGTCAAAGCAAGCAAAAATAATCTGATGAGTGGAACTTGAGTTTTTTTGTGCTGAGTACTTGTTGCAATAAACTCAAAGGAAATAGATAAGTAAATAATGATATTTCTTTCTAATGATAAAGTGATCAGTATTGTATCAAGACTTAAAAGCATCTGATTTCCTCTTGTTCAATTTAAATCGCAATTATGCCCACTAATTATCATTTGCAGTATGCTTCATTAAAAAATGCATGTAACCAATCATTAAGGAAGCTTTTGAAATGGAAGATGCTGTCATTACATTTCTTTGTTAACTCCAATTTAATCCAGAGTGGAACATCTGCCACTTATTTTTTTTATAAATAGGTAGTTTTATATTAACACAGGAATTTTGGTTACTAGTGTGATCATTTTAAACATTGGTTTACTTTTATAGCTCATAAGTAGGAAGCAATTTTTTTTTAAATACTTCATTACAAAGATGAACAGTTAGTTTTGCTGATTTTCAGAGTGGAAAAATACTTCTGGTTAATGAACCATTGAGTTATCTGCTCAGAGACCAAGGAAAAGAAAACCAGCCTGTTTCTAAACATGGTTGAAGGCTGGCTTGGATTTGATTTTTTTGGCATAGAAGTACAGGTTATACTTTAATCCTGACTTAAATCTTGTCTCTCTAAGAGAGCAAATCTTCCATTTAGGAAAGGATGTCATTTTTCACATGCAAGTTTAAATGGAGATTTAAGGGGGTATTAGCTGACATGTTGCTAAGTAATCTGATCATCATCCTTAATATAGCTAACTAATATCTGTTAAATTTATTTTCGTGGCTGAGGGGGTGAGCAAGGAAAAGGTTTTCTTGTAGGAAGTGGGGAGAAGACAATTAAGCTACGTATCTGTAAATTCAAAGATGCTCACTATCTACCAAGAGTTCCATGAGAAGTCAGTCTTTCTCATCTCTGCATTGTCACATTTACAAGATTGCTTTACTTGCAATATTGACATCAAATCCCAAGATCTAAATGATATTTTTAGGGAATAACTTGAGATTGGGAGCCAACTGGAAGGAGATGAAAATGTGAATTAAGAATTTATTAATACAGCACTCAAGGAAGTCAGAAAAGCACTATTTTACAAGTGGCAACATTGAATCAAAATGAGAGACAAAAATTATATGTAGTTCAGTGAAATCAATAAAAACCTTATTGACTGAACGGGATTAGTATACCTAAAAGGGCTCTGGGAAAGCCAAGTGGGTAGCACATTAACCTGTGGTAAAAGTGGTCCTGAACTTGATCCAAGGCCTATGTATGTGAAATGACTTCAGCTGTCAAAGCACTTCTTAAAAGTACTACTACTGCTATAATAAATATGAGAGATGGTATATTTTTAAATACTTTCACTCACAAGTGAACATTTTATAGCACCAAAGTCATTGTAAATATTGGTAATATTTGTTACAATGTCAAAAGCTATACCAAATGGCATTACCCTTTATTAAATGATAAAATTTTCTCATAGAGAATTCTCAAATCTAAAATGTGCCAAATTTTTGGCAGTAACTTTTTCTACACTATTGCAGATCTTAAAGCAGCTGTATAGCTTTAAGATGCATTGCTTTTTAGATCACAAATCTATGATGCACCCATTTTTTTGCAGCTCTAAGAATGCGATTATGGTGTGTCTTAAACAATGGACAGCTTTTTTTGTAAACTATTAGATTGTTCAAATATTTCAGATGCAAATTCTTGAAGCTGAAATTTAGAAATTTATTTCCAAAGAAGTAATGAAGGGTAATTATAAAACCAACTCTCCTTGACTCTTAAGAGCCATTATGATTGAATTTTCTGAAATTAAAGTTTGTAATGCTGCATACATAATCATTTTTGTTTCATAGAACCCTGTACTTCAAAAAACATATTTGACTTCATAATACATGAAATATCACGATATATGTTTTTATACTAGCTTTAGCAATGTTTTTCTTAGGAGGTATAAATGAAACTGAAGAGAATTGAATTTCAGAATCTGAGTTGAATCAGCTATGAAATTGGTGTTATAAATGAAGATATATCAGTAGAGTAAATAACTTCAGATGTTGTCGCAAGTGTTCTACCTTTTGCTATGCTCAAGTACCCAATAATTTGCTATCTAATGCCCTTTCTTTTATTTTTTGATAACTTATTTTGTCCTTCATAGCATCTATTAGCTTTTTCCTTCTCTTCAATCCATCCCCTTTATCCGGCCATCTGTTACTTTTTTCAGCAATCCCTCACCTCTCATAATCTTTAAACCACCCACTTCCTCTGCTGTCAGTTAACCTCTGTTCAACCTAATATACTTTTTCTGTGCTGCAATTTTCCCATATCTTGAAGGTCTCCAGTCTTCTAATGTCCTCTTCCCATAAGGTTCACATTTCACACCCACTCAGCTATACACTCCACACACACGATATTATCAATCTTTTCCTTATTCTTTTATCAAGACCTCTAACCATCAGTTCCCTTCAATTTACAATAGCCTCTGTAGCTACTACTATTCATTTTATATTCTCATCTATGCATGTTTACCATAAAATACTAAAAGAAATTGCAACAACTTATGCAGTGGCTTTATGGAAAATGATCCACATTGCTCTATTTGTTCATATAAACACTTGCTGAATTCAATGCCTTATATAGGGAACTATCCATTTTTAGAAAATATAAATAGGCTTCAGTGGTTGGATTGAAAAATTTTAGGAACAGTTTCTTTATCTTCATATCCTTTCAATAATGCAGCTATGAATACCAGTATACATTTTCTGATTATTCCAATTTGAAGTTTTTTTGTGAAACTTTTACTTAAGACCATTTAAATTATCTTCTCTTAGTATAAGAAGCATATATAAGATACATCTGTGGGTATCTTTCTACCATGTATGGCATCTTAGAGATTTTTTGAACTGGGTTGGCGAACTCGGCAAATTCTAGGAACAGGCTCGTTCACGCGCTCACAGCAGCTGAATCACACTATTGATTGGATATTTTTATAATAAAAGAGTAGCATGGGATATTCTACAACAATAATAACAATTAATGAATCACTAGAGGATCTATAATCATTTATTTCAATCCAATTCTCTACAAGGGAAAATTAGCCATATATTTTGAATGGAGCGCGGCATATTTTCAATTGACGGTGAGGTTGTCTTATGGTGAAGCTATACTGTTAGCAAAAACAAATCTTGAATATCCCTCTCACAAGATACGTCATCAACGATGTTGGCGGCGTTGGAGGTAACTATTTCAAGCTCAACGAAGCGAACGAAGCTCACCGCGCTAGAGACAACAAAATCATAACATCTCACATGGATGACTGAATTTCAATCATGACAATAATTTGAGAAGATCTCTACGAACTTAACAATTTGGATAAAGACTGAATATCAATTTCTGTTTAGAGCGGTTGAACAGGAGCCTAGAAGGCATTTTTGTTCGCTATGCCGGTTGACACAAAGAGAATCCAAGGGCCTGAAGTGTCTGTCCCTTATGATCAATTTTTAGCTCAACAATCCCAGCAATCGAATGAAGAAGCAATAGGAAAGGAAAGGATTGATGGAAGGAAAAGTGATGAGCTGCGCGAAATTTGTAAGTTTATTTTTTAAAGACGTTTGTAGTTTATCTTTCGGTTGATTGGTACTTTGCTGCAATTTGCTTCATTTCTCTATCGTAGTTTTGAAGACAGCAGTTTTAAGTCAAGCCAAAGGATCTGCTTACATTGAAATGAACAATACTAAAGTTATATGTTCGGTATTCGATCCAAGAGAAATACCCAGAAAGTCTGAGTTTAGTGTCAACGGGGAACTGTTTTGCGAATTTAAATATGCTCCATTTTCTTGTCGAAGAAAACGTGGGCATCAGCAGGACTCGGAGGAGAAAGAGATGAGTGCCTATTTGAAGAGAGCCCTTGAACCTGCAGTTTGTCGAGTTAGTTTAAAACTTATGAATTTGATGTGAGAGGTTTATCAGGTTGTTGAATGAATTTTTTCCATTTCAGCACGAATTTCCAAATCTCCAAGTAGACGTATATGCATTGGTTCTAGAAAATGACGGATCTGCCCTGGCTGCTGCCATAACTTGTGCGGGACTTGCATTGGCAGATGCTAGTATTCCAATGTTTGACCTTGTGGTTGCGGTGCAGATGGTAAGTAAAGAGTTTCACTCAAGATAACAATCCAAAGGAATTGTCCGTAGGAAAATTACGTCAATTAAAGATCAACTTTGTGTCTACCTTAGTGTATATATTTTCAATGTAGGTGTTAAAATAAAAAATTTTGTTTGAAGTTTTTAGCTCTCTAGCAAATATAGCAGCGTTAAAAATTTACTCTATTCCATTAGGATGCAATTTATTATTTTATTCACAAACACAACTGACTCTCCATTTATTCTTAACTGCATGATAATATTTGTTTGGAAGCAAATGCACTATTCATATGTCATTTCTCTCAGCAGCTTCGACTATCCTGAAATTCCCCTCTAAACAACCATCCCATTACTTTTTGATAACATAACCAGTATGTTTTACTGCCCAATAACTGTTATTTTTGTACTTCTCTCTGTCATTTCCTTTGCATTCTATCCTACATTTTTCTACAGGGAATTTAGAAATGTTTCTTCAAGGTTTCTCAAAAATACTACTGGAATATTGTTAACACTTTCTGCTTTATTTATGATCATTTCATGCAGTGCGCTTTCAGTTTCACCATCTAATATCCCTGTCCCAATATCATTTTTTTTTAAATCAATATTACAAAAACTCTCAAACATTTATAGATATGGGACTTTACAGAATCGGTAGTCTTATTTTCTAATTAATGGCTGTTGAAACTATGAAAGGAAAATCCCTAAAATAAGAATTTAGACCGATTTTAGTAGTGCTGCCATATGGTATTGATATCTTCTATAACTGATAATATCTTATCATATATGTATACCTTATTTTATTTCTTTTATATTGTTGAAAATTCCTTCTTAAGTTTGTTTCTTTATAATTGACTGTCATATTTGATGTATGTCCAAAATTAAAAGCAAAATGTAATACTCTGTTCATGCACAAGTTTGATGGGTGCAAAAATTACATTTTATTTCATCTTAAATCTGCATGTAAGCTGGTCATATTTAATTGAGAGATGANATATATATATATATATATATATATATATATCCTATACATCCTACAGATACATAATCCTATTCTTTTATAATTGCTATTTAATTAAAACATGATGTTAAGTATTAACTATGTTATTCATAAACTTTTATTCTTATTCTTTTAATTTTTCACAGGGTATTAGTATCACTGGAAAGAAATTCCTTGATCCAACATTGGAAGAAGAAGCTTATTGTTTTACTTTATCTGGTAGTGATGAGAAAGGTTCATTTGGAAGAGTCACAGCTGCTTTTCTTCCATCCTTGGAACAGTTTTCTCAAGTGGTGCAAGATGGCTCAATGGTCACAGAAACTTACGTTGAAGTGCTCAAAGAACTTGCCCATGCTTCCAAAGATGCATACAGACTTTCGCAAGAATGTCTATTAAAAGCAGTCCAGACCTCTAAAGAAATCAAAAATGCAGAACAGAAAAACTGATGTTACAAATTATAAAATAAAGCCTTTAACAGTTGTTTGTAAATTTTTTTACATTTCACGCAAGTTTAAACTTAAAAAAATAACATTGAGTTTTTATTCTTAGGATAAAAAAGTGGATTTATTAGAAAGTACCATAACTCTTATGTTGAATGGTGATTTGATAACAATAAGTTCTAAAAAGTTCATAAAAAGTCTCCTTAAGTTTATGTAGGTTTCAGTGAATATACGAGTTCATCATGTTAACATTCGCTGTATGAATGTTAAAGGTAATGGGTGCAACTATTCCTAATCATCCTCTTAAAATTCTTCTTCTCAAAACTTAAATTAATTTTGAAAATGGATTTATTAACAGGAATTTGATTCTGAGGTTTGTCTAGTTGACCATTTTAATTTCTGTGATGGTGACTTTTTTGACGTACATTTTCTCTTGAAGTGATAATTAAGTTACATCTTGAATAAACACTTGTTAAGTTTATCTGTTAATGAGACAACCTGAGAATTTCTGTGAAATTATGAAAGGTGCAGCAACACTCCCAGAAAATGTAAGTAAAATTTCATCTCTCGTGTGACTATTTCAATATTTTGCATAAAAGTTTATCATGCTCATGATAAATTTGGAATTCAATTATCCATAAAATCAGGTATAATTATAGTCATCAAGTATTCAGATTAATTATTAGTATAGCTAAAAGTATTGATTTATACCTTAAATTTTTATTGATATTTGAATATTTATTGATTTTCTTAATGATTTTACTGTAGAAAAGTTCTGTAGCAGCAATCATCGGTAGCATCCCATTGATCTATTTCCTTGCTTTACTATTTTTTAACACTATATAGGTATGCATAGCTCTCATACTTCCATAGAATATAATATTACTACCATCAACACTCCTATCTGCTTGCGAAGTTTATTAACTTTCCATCTATCCCCAGCTGATAGTACTCAAATGGCTGTGCACTGTTTTCTTTTCTTGACATTATGAAAAGGGTATGATTACATTGGCCCTTAGCTTATTTTATCCATTTTATTGTGCATATTCCTAAAAGTTTTGTATGCTTGCCTCTCTATCAGTTTTTCCAAGTATACTTAACTATCTTTCAATCCTCTCCTTCTCTTCCATCCTTATTGGTGTCTTAAATTCCATGCTTTAAGAAAATGAAGTTCTAGTTGAAACAAAAAGAATTTTAATAGCTGATTGTATGTGATGCTTGAGAAGTTAATTTATTTTAACTGCAGTTACATTATCTCACATAAAGATAGATTTATCAAACTTAGGGTAGGAGTAAAACACTGGCTTTACCTCAGGTTTAAGGGCTTATCACAGTAGATTTGGAAGATTCCCAAATGAAGTCCTAAAATGCAAACCTAAGGGCAAAAGAGATACAGGAAGACCAAGGTAAGAATGAACTTTTGATGCCAGAGCAAGCTAACAATCTAACCTATGAAATTAGATGATGAGGAAAGAAAATTTTAAAACATTTATGATCTGGGGCTCACCCCTCGACAGACTGTTCCATCCCAGGTGCCTGCCTTAAATACTTGGCTGGCTGGAGTGCTGGCCAAGCATTAAAGTCGGGACTATCCAAAAAGGACGGTCAGCAGGATTCAGCCTGACGGGGAAGAACTGCCAGGTCACAGGATGTGACAATTCCTTTATTATTCTGAAAAACATATTACGGTACAATTCATTAGTAAACAAGACTCCGCATCCCTTATTGAGAGCAAATGCAACTGCGAAGTTGTCACAATGTACAATTAGATTAGTGTTAAAAACAATTAAACCTTTAGTTAACAGTAAGTATGGTCCTAGAAGTCGCCTAAGTTGGCGCCCACTAGTAGCCAGTCATCAAGATAGACGATGAGTTTGGCTGGATATCTTTCTGCAATTTCTTCAGCGACTGCTCTTGCATAGCAATGCAGAATTGCAGGGGCCAGTGTATACCCCATAGGTAACCGGCTCATGATGTATTTGTCCTTGCCGGTATCTATGCCATAGAATTGTTGGTGGCTTTTCTTCATTTGCAATTGATCGATCTTTTAGGTTGAATTTAACTAGTTGCACTTGTGGGCCTAGCCTTGTGATGGCTATAGCAGCATCTAAGAGGGAAAACCGGGGGGTTGTGTATTAACTAGTCCAGGGTGACAGATCCAAGATGAGTCTGGGTAGCCCTGAGGCCTTGGGGATGACACTTGTCGTAAAGGCACATTTAACATGATTGCACTTCTTTATTACTTGTTGCACTGTAAGAATTTCAAGCACTTCTTCTAAAACTGGGGATAACCGGGATTTCAGGTAAACAAATGGAACTTGAGCGGGTTTTGGCACATCCGCACCCAATAGCACTAGGCTTAATACGTCTGGATTGTCGAAGGGATAAGGGAGCACTTGCACTTCCTGTATTTGGGGTAATATCACTAAGGTGGGTATTGTTTTACCTGGTAGTCCTATAAGAAAGACGGAGAGCAATTCATCCTTGTTTGTAGATTGGTCGTCCTCGGTATTGTTGCCAGAGCCAGAATCTGTGATGTCATCATCAGGATAGTCCACGGGAGTTTCTGGGTCGCCTAAGCCTTGCCAGTTTATCAATTCTATAAGGTCAAGCGCACCTTCCACGTCCGGCTCCATAGTAGGGTGCGTAACAGGCCTAACGGCAGCTTCCGCGAGGGCCACTTTCTCGGCCTCCGCGGGTGCTGGTGGGCTGAGATTGTGTCCACACCTGCAAAGATTCCCATCGTTAGGAGGGCTGTATTTGTGATGCAGTTCTTGTATATGCTCTTACCCGTCAATTTCCTTGGTCGGATGGTAGATTTACAATGATTGGAGTAATTTCGCCGGAACATAAAACAGGTTCTTCGTGTTGTGATTGGCTACACATCCTGTGATGCCCCAGCCATGTTCTGTTGCTATTCCGAGTATCCTGAGTTGATGGTAGACCAGGCATTGTACTTCTGGGACAAGTAATTCTCAATATGAGGCTACATTTAGCAGGCTTTCTATCTCATATTGGTCTCTTGGTAGGATTCATCCAACGCTGACTCTCGCTTTCATGAGTGTTTCAAGTTGCAGTATTTCTGTGACTGATGGTACTGGTTCGTTGAGTCCTCTCAGAGCCTGGAAGGTTGAGGTTGGTGGGGAGGTGGAGGAGTTCAATTGGGTCTGAACCGATTCCACTACCTCCATTCTGTCAGCTAATCTTCTAAATTATTCCAATAATCCAGCCACCCATTCCAGTGCAGCTATGGGCGACTCCTTGTCTTCGGTACAGGATAACGGGGATGACACCCCGGTTTCTCTTCTCCGGATCGGAGAGCGAGCTTGAGTCGGGCTTCTTCCCCATTTAGCCAGTTTAAAACACTTCACTACCATTCTAGCTTGGGCACTTCATATTGTACAAAAATGGTCTAAATATCTTCATGGCAGCCAGTGAACAGTGCATGTGGTTGTCTCATGCAAACTCTAGCACTTTATGATATGTGTGGGTATCACTCTAACACACATGGTATCTGGTGTTTCTCTATTTTGTATCTCGTAGTGAAAGATCATAACCCCCCACTGTGATTTTTTAATTAAAAATGTGGGTATTTTATTAGATCTGATCAGAACTATGAGTACATACAATAGTTTGAGAATTAGTAATTAATTGGATGAATTTACAGTTAAGAGTTGCAGTATGTCAGTTTGGTTGTCAAGGTGTGTGATAAGGGGGCATCCTTAAATGATGTCACACATAAGAAGAGGAATGATCTTGCAGTATGTGACACTTAAGCCTGGTATTATAATGAATACTTTAAATGGACTTTATCTAATTTTCACTTGAAGATGCATTATTATAATGGTTTGCCAGAGTTAAAGTAAAAATTNGCTGGCCAAGCATTCAAGTCGGGACTGTCCAAAAAGGACGGTCAGCAGGATTCAGCCTGCCGGGGAAGAACTGCCAGGTCACAGGATGTGACAATTCCTTTATTATTCTGAAAAACATATTACGGTACAATTCATTAGTAAACAAGACTCCGCATCCCTTATTGAGAGCAAAAGAAACTGCGAAGTTGTCACAATGTACAATTAGATTAGTGTTACAAACAATTAAACCTTTAGTTAACAGTAAGTATGGTCCTAGAAGTGCCATGAAACCTTCTGCTTCATAGATGGGTAGTTTCGGGTTGAAGGCATGCTTCCATTCTCGTTCCCAGGCTGGGATAACTACGGTGCCTTGCCTGGGTGTCGCATCAGAGTATAATTTGACCGTGCATTGTTACCGGTTGTTGAATGATCTGGGCCTCTGGAATATTTCTTCTTCATACAGTCTGTTGAGCCAGTCTCTGGTGGACGTCTGTGATGAGGAACCTGGGTAGGTTCAGAATGTATACGACCCAGCTGATGAAGCCTGCAGCTTTAGGTAGGTCTTTGGTTCTCAGTCTTGGAATCAGGCAGATGACCATGTGCAGTCAGGTGATGGTGCCGGGTAATAACTGCAGTTCCATGGAAGTGGTGTCTATTTGTACACCCAGGTATTTAATCCTGGTGGCAGGAATCGGTAGGCACTTGTCTATGTTGAGCATGATGCTGAGGTCTCTTTGTAGAAATTGTGTGATGCCGTGCCTTCGTCTAAGTCGGCGCCCACTAGTAGCCAGTCATCAAGATAGACGATGAGTTTGGCTGGATATCTTTCTGCGATTTCTTCAGAGACTGCTCTTGCGTAGCATTGCAGAATTGCAGGGGCCAGTGTATGCCCCATAGGTAACCGGGTCATGATGTATTTGTCCTTACCGGTATCTATGCCATAGAATTGTTGATGGCTTTTCTTTATTTGCAATTGATGGATCTTTTAGGTCGAATTTAACTAGTTGCACTTCTGGGCCTAGCCTTGTGATTACTTTAGCAGCATCTAAGTGGGAAAACTGGGGGGTTGCATACTGACTAGTCCAGGGTGACAGATTCAAGATGGGTTGGGGGTAGCCCTGAGGCCTTGAGGATAACACTTGCCCTAAAGGCACATTGAACATGATTGCACTTCTTTATTATTTGTTGCACTGTAAGAATTTCAAGCACTTCTTCTAAAACTGGGGATAACTGGGATTTCAGATAAACAAATGGAGCTTGAGCAGGTTTTTGGATATCCATGCCCAATAGCACTAGGCTTAACACGTCTGGATTGTTGAAGGTATAAGGGAGCACTACTGGGAACACTTGCACTTCCTGTATTTGAGGTATCACTAAGGTGGGTATTGATTTACCTGGTAGTCCTATAAGAAAGCTGGAGACCAATTCGTCCTGGTTTGTAGATTGGCCATCCTCAGTGTTGTGGCCAGAGTTGGAATCTGTGATATCATCATCAGGATAGTCCACAAGAGTTTCTGGGTCGCCTGAGCATTGCCAGTTTAGCAATTCTATAAGGTCAAGCGCACCTTCCATGTCCGGCTCTATAGTAGGGTGCGTAACAGGCCTAACAGAGGCTTCCGCCAGGGGACGCGCCTGCTTCCTCAGCCTCCACAGGTGATGGTGGGCTGAGATTGAGTCAACACCTGCAAAGATTCCCATCATTAGGAGGGCTGTGTTTGTGATGCAGTTCTTGTATATGCTCTTACTGGTCGAGTTACTTGGTCGGATGGTAGATTTACAATGATTGGAGTTTGGCGTTGGAGTAATTCTGCCGGAACATAAAATAGGTTCGTTGTGTTGTGGTCGGCTACACGTCCTGCGATGCCCCAGCTGTGTTCTGTGGCTATTCCGAGTATCCGGAGTTGATGGTAGACCAGGCGTTGTACTTCTGGGACAAGTAATTCCGAATATGAGGCTAGATTTAGCAGGCTTTCTATCTCATATTGGTCTCTTGGTCAGATTCGTCCAACACTGACTCTCGCTTTCATGAGTGTTGCAAGTTGCAGTATTTCTGTGACTGATGGTAATGGTTCGTTGAGTCCTCTCAGAGCCTGGAAGGTTGAGGTTGGTGGGGAGGTGGAGGATTTCTATTGGGTCTGAACCGATTCCACTACCTCCACTCTGTCAGCTAATCTTCTGAATTGTTCCAATAATCCCGCCGCCCATTCCGGTGCAGCTATGGGCTGCTCCTCGTCTTCGGTACTGTATAATGGGGATGACACTCCGGTTTCTCTTCTCCAGATCGGAGAGCGAGCTTCAGTCGGGCTTCTTCCCCGTTTGGCCAGTTTAAAACACTTCACTACCATTCTAGCTTGGGGACTTCATATTGTACAAAAATGGTCTAAATATTGTAACGGTTCTTTTTTCTTTATCTCCGCATAAGAAAAATAACCGAAACTTATTTCCAAAAGGAAAGACAAATAATAGTCGTCAGCAATTATTATTCTCAACAATCTATTCTTCGGTTACACAAAATATGTTCACGGCCACACAATTTCTGCTGCCGGAATCCTACCCAAGGTCTTCGTCAGTGGCTTCCCCGGAGGCACCCTGCCAATCAGCTATTTTCGTCCTTTTCGGGCGGGTCCTCTCTCCTCCAATCGTTGTCCTGGTTCTTCTTTTTTTTTTTTTGCTTAGGTCCCTCGCTGCTAAACCCGCGAAGTACCCTCGCGCCCTCAAGCGAACCTCTCCCTCAACCCGCGGACACAAGCGAAACGAAATCACAAAACCCGAACATTATTAACAAATCAACAATGAAACAAAACCTTGAGATAAACTCTTGCACGTACAAAAAAATATACAAGCTCCACACAAAGCAAATTGAAAAAAAAAGATTTAACAAATAAATTAAAACTACCTAATGGGTTGTTTCCGTTACAATATCTTCATGGCAGCCAGTGAACAGTGCACATGGTTGTTTCATGCAAACTCTAGCACTTTATGTGTGGGTATCATTCTAACACACATGGTATCTGGTGTTTCTCTATTTTGTAGTTCATAGTGTAAGATCATAACCCCCCACTGCTATTTTTTAATTAAAAAATGTGGGTATTTTATTAGATCTGATCAGAACTATGAATACATTAGATTGAGAATTAGTAATTAATTGGATGAATTTACAGTTAAGAGTTGCAGTATGTCAGTTTGGTTGTCAAGGTGTGTGATAAGGGGGCATCCTTAAATGATGTCACACATAAGAAGAGGAATGATCTTGCAGTATGTGACACTTAAGCCTGGTATTATAATGAATACTTTAAATGGACTTTATCTAATTTTCACTTGAAGATGCATTATTATAATGGTTTGCCAGAGTTAAAGTAAAAATTACAGTCAGAGCCGGCCTTCTCTATAAATGGGCCTGGGTGCAAGAAACCATTTGGGGCCGTAAATTTTTTGCAAAGTAAAAAAAATTACAAACACGAATATATATTAATAATGCATGTTTATTTAATGTGTGATTTTGTTCTTGCTAATACATTAATTACTTCAGAAAAGAGTACATTATTTTAGTTCTTGACCATGTTGGGGCCTCCTCAATCGCGGGGCCCCAGTGCATAGCATCCACCACACCCCCAGATGGCCAGCTCTGATTACAGTTAATATCATTTAAAATAACATGCAAAGCAATAGGCTCTTCAAGAAGAGCTGTCCTATCCCCACCACTAGTCCATTGCCTTCCCCTACATGCAAAAATGTGTCAAAATGACTAATTATTTGCTGTGCTACTGATTCTTGCCATTTCTCATTTTACATTATGTGAAGTAATATTTTCTAAAATTTCTATTGATTTCAACTTCTTTCTTCATTGCGAATAAAAATGAAATCTGCATTTTGATTTGAATTTCATACTGATTCAATTACCTAATTAAGTAAATCCTATTATCTCACATTTTTATTTGTATTTTGTTTCTTTGCATGTCTAAGTTGAATTGTTACAGTTTTATATTCCTCTTAATTTATGACCATACACCATGTAGTAGTATTATTAAAAGTGCTTTGACAGCTTAGGTCATTTCGCACATAGGCTCCCACCTGGAATCGAACCCGGGACNATTGAAAATGGCTGATGATGATGATGATGATATATATATATATATATCCGGAGAAGCGTCTATATAAAGAGATATATATATATTGCAACGGTTCTCTTTTTCTTTATCTCCGCATAAAAAAAACCGAAACTTATTTCCAAAGGGAAATACTAATAATAGTCGTCAGCGATTATTATTCTCAACAATCTATTCTTCGGTTACACAAAATATGTTCACGGCTACACAACTTCTGCTGCCGGAATCCTACGCGAGGTCTTCTTCAGCGGCTTCCCCGGAGGCACCTTGCCGATCAGCTGTTTTTCGTCCTTTTCGGGCGGTTCCTGTCTCCTCTCCGCTACAACTCTCTCCTGCAATCGTTGTCCCGGTTCTTGCTTTTCTTCTCTTGCTCAGGTCCCTCGCTGCTCAACCCGCGAAGCACCCTCGCGCCCTCAGGCGAACCTCTCCCTCAACCCGCGGACGCAAGCGAAACGAAATCACAAAACCCGAACATTATTAACAAATCAACAATCAAACAAAACCTTGAGATAAATTCTTGCACGTACAAAAAAATATACAAGCTCCACACAAAGCAAAAAAAAAAAAGAACAAATAAATTAAAACTACCTAATGGGTTGTTTCCGTTACATAGCCCCACAATTTTTTCTGTCAAAATAATACCTTTATTTTACAAAAAAAATTACATTCCAATAGTCCGGTATTTTGATGGAGAACTGGACCAGGAGGGAGGATAATAACGTTTCAAGTTAGCAAAATTTTGAATCCCTAAGTCCTTGTTGTTGGAGTCCACCAGATGGCAAGCATTCGGCCCAATAATACGCGAAACGCGGAATGGTCCCGAATATGAATGAAAAAACTTATGGAACAGCTGTGCTTTTGAATCTGACACCTTAGGGGTTCTTAGTAGGACGGAATCGTTAACATCAAACGTGACTAGTTTTGCTTTCTGGGCCCTCCTCCTTTTATTGTAAATTTCTTAGCGTGATCATTTTAATTTCGGCATGGTCGAGTTCCTCCACACCGGGGATAAGAAACTCCTTATCCACCTCACGGGATGGACGACGGCCAAAATGTACCTCCATTGGTGTGTATCCAGTAGCCTCGTGGGTAAGATTATTAAACCAACAATTTATTTGAGGTATTAAATTAAACCAACTTTTATGATCATTAAAGCAAAAGGTACGAAATATACGTGAGAGTTCACGCATGACCCTTTCACTGGGGTTCTTTTGAGGCCTTCTTATTGATGAATACATTGCTTGGACACCCAAATCATGTAAATTTTGCTTCCATACGTGGCTAGTAAACTGGGTGCCGTGATCCGAAAGGACACACTCTGGCACACCACACAACTTGAAATAATAATTAATCAATTTATTTAAACAATTCTTAGCAGTTGGTTTGTTCAGTGGGTAAATTTGAACGAATTTGGAAAACACGTCGAGGACAACGAAAACATACTTATTATTGAACTTCGTCTTTGGCAAAGGTCCATAGATGTCTACGGCATAGAGTTCTTTGGGCTTCGATGGAATTATGTTTTGTAATGGCCCTTCCGCATATCGGTTAGGGAATTTAGTTTTTTGACAAGAGTCGCATGCCCGTATAACGTTCCTGACTAGTCGGCCCATTGCCTTCCAGTGATATTTGTCACGAAGCCAAAGGGTTATTCATGAATATTACACCAAATCCATCCAGTACCATATAATACCATCCAGTACTACTCGTTGTTCTCTGCCAGAGAGAAAGTTTATCCAGCTTATTTATACATCTAAAGAATTGAGTTAAACTCTATATCTACATATGCACCCTGCAAGCTATCTTTCGGCATGTGGTACACTACTTCCCTAATTGATTACTTTTACATATCACTCACAATCAATTCAAAAAATGAAATTTTGAATCGATTTGTTCTAGCATCTATCTCTCTGATTTTCTCTCAGAATCAGAATGGCCTATGTAATGAAGTACACATAATATCGGCTAAATCTCCTACAAAAGTACCTTTTGTGAACTTATTAAATAGATTGAGACTGTCCTGCATTCTGAAGCATTTGAGCAACACACACTGATTTGTTGAAATATTTTTTTACGAAATATATCTCCTTTCGCTGAGCTTATTCTGATTCTCAAATACAGCACTTTTCTGCAGGATCACATAGAACACATTATAAATATTCAAGGTGAGGCCTGAGCAATCCAATTTAACATTGCTCAAGGACTTTTTCTTCGCTCCTACCAACTATTCTCTTAACAAATCCGGGTTTCTTAAGTGCTTGTCCACATATATTATAAATATGGGCACCCCATGTTAAGTTATGTGTGTAGGATACTTCAAGATATTTCACCAATTCTACTGTTGACAAAGTTTTCCATCAGAGGCTGTACAAATAATTGTTAGCATTATTTTTCCTTTCAAAGAAGTTAATTACTGAACTTTTGTTTATTTTTTTATCTCTAATTGCCAATAATTGCGCCATTTCATAGTTTTATCTAAATCATTCGACAGGGTTAATCTATCATCTGAACTTCCCATTTCTCTGTAAATTATTGTGTGGTCCACAAATATCTTAACTTTAACTTTACCTTAATGTTATTGCTAAGGTCATTGATGTGTACTAAAAATAGTAATGGTTCCATTATGCTTCCTTGCAGCATGCATCAAGTCACTTTAACTTGGTTGGAACTAATACCATCCAGTACTACTTGTTGTTCTTCGTCTGAGAAAAAAGTTTAATCCAGTTTATTACTTCTCCACTGATACCCTCAACTTTTTATTTGTATAGTAATTTATTATATGGGAACTTATCAAATGCTTTCCAAAATTCTAAAAATATCACGTCGACTTGTCTTTTATTATAAAATCTATGGAGGTGGCCGTGATATTGTGGAATTTCATGATACATTAGACAGATGTTTACTTTTTCCACAGCAATCTATTCTGGTACTACCGGTTTTGGCTACATAGCCATCATCAGGTTCACGGAACACTAAATATGCAAACAGGCAAATACATAAGACATGGGAATACAAAGTAACACAACCAATCAGGAAGGGGTAGGAGGAAGGTGGGAGGGAGGGGGAGGAAGGGAGAGGGTTACTGGTAATGGAAGCATGGGGTGAGAGGGCAGATGGGGGAGGGAGAAAGGAAGAGGTGTTCATTTGTAAGGGAAGGATGAGGAAAAGAGGGGTGACATATGATCTCGATTTGTTCTAGGGCGTTGACACAAGGACCTTTAGTTTAGACGTGTAGAATTTCAGGTGAAAAACTACTAGAAACAAACAAATGTTTAGCAAATTGGGAGGAGGAAGATTTATTGAGGAAGGCTCTGCAATGTTTGCGAGATCTAATATTAAAATTGTGGAAAGTTAGGCCAATATATATCCCATCGCAGTCATCGCAATTTAATTTATACACCCCAGATCTGTCCAATGTTTGAAATTTGTCTTTGGAATTCACTAACAGTTTCATTTAAGTATTATTATTTTTAAAACTGTTTGAAATTTGTCTTTGGAATTCACTAACAGTTTCATTTAAGTATTATTATTTTTAAAACCAGGAATTATGTAAAAATTTAAAAAAAGATTTTGCAGTTGGTAAGAGATGGAACCTTTAAAAGGAAGGGGCACCTGCCGAGCACTTTCAACAGGAGACTGTGAGTCAAGGAGTGATTTGACTGTGAGTCAAATCTCATAGCTAAAGGCCTCTTTCCCCTTGAATTCCCATGTCTTTTTTATTTGCCTGTTCACTTATTTAGTGTTCTGTGAACTTGATGATGGCTATGTAGCCTAAACCAATAGTTCCAGAATAAATTGCTGTGGAAAAGGTAAATATCTGGGTAATATATCGTCTTTTATTTTCAGCAGATTTCAAGACATCGCTAACTAACAATGCCATATTAGACCTGCAGGATTGTATGTTACAAAAACCATGTTGGTTTCTCACTACGAATTTATATATGTTGAGTAAGCCCATCAAGGAGCCAATTTTTATATGTTCCATTATTTTGGCTCATGACTCATACAACACTTAAGAAAATTAGAAATACAAATGCATATTGATATGAACACCAAATTCATAGCTACACCTATCAAGTTACATTATATCATAAAACTTTCAATAACACAGTTTAATTTATTTTCACTCAGCGCAACTTATGTGTTATGCAGAAACAGATAAATGTGGCTACTAAATTTCATTAATTTATCATCCAACTTTGTGGATTCGTTATAGCATCTCTGAGATACCAGACAAGATATGATTCTGAGTGTATTAACTATTCTTTATTTCTGAATTTAATATTTTTCTGTATTTAAAGTTGATTTCCCTGCATATAAGAAATAGGTTTAGATCAAAAGTTCTGCGCAACACAAATTAATCATTTCATTGAAGATAGAGCAATGGTTTGTTGTTTGTAGCTTAGAAAAAATTCTGGATGTATCTAAACTAGCCAAAAAGGCTCACTTAATTCTTAAAACTTAATCTTTTCTCTAGATTACAAATATTCTGGAAATCCAGACAGCACAGATGACAACTACGACGGTGTTCCCCCTCCGTACCTTGTAGATCTACATCCAGCATCTTCCTCTTCATCTTCCTCTTCATCTTCCTCATCAGCTATGAAAACAGCCTCACCATCATCTCTCTTACCCAGTAGGCTTCAATGGAAAATATTAGTTTGGATAATTTGCAGTGCATTTCTAGCAGGAGCCAGCTGACCTGATGGCATTTCATTTGCCCTTGAAGTAATCTGAAATAAGTTTACAAGGAGATTGTGTGGCCACATTTAATGCAGAACGAGGCCAATCCTTGGTTCAGGTGATTGTCAATGAGTGGCAGCTATGAGATGGTAATATCACTAGCCCAAACTGAGGCCAACTGCTTTCTGCTGCGCATATTTGGCTGCATTTTTTATTTATCTCCTAAATCCTTCACCCCATTACCTTGCCCCATCTACAATATTAGATTGTGGAGAAGAGCAATGGATCGAACTTCCTTTTTGAGATGCCCGATAAACTATGCATTATGGGTCCAACTGTGATGCTGTGTTTCTGGAGAAAGATTCATGAAGATTGGAAAATTGATTGGTATAAATGTCTGTTGAATTTAAGAAAGAGAAAATGGAAAGTTTGAGTGATGTGGCTGAGATGCGACTTCATTAGATATTTCTTTTGTAATCCTCAAGACTGACATGAGGAGGACAGAATATCTGACAATGAGATGACGTGTGTGTGCTCTAGGTAACTAGAATAAATATCCTAAATCAACTTGCTGCATGAATGATCTCAGAATATTTTTATTGTGTTCCTCTGATAAAAAAACTGAAGTGCTTCTTTTCTTGTGGATGCATGTGTGTGAGCAATGATAAAAGTGAATGTAATTTGTCTTTTGTGTTATATTTACACTAGAAGGCTTCCAGGTATACTCAAAATTATTGGAATTCTGGAAATCTTCTGAGATAGAGAAAAAAAGTTCATTGTAAGTACTTGGAATCATTTATAAAGTTGCAGGAGAAAGGAACACTTACTGAAAATAAAAACTAAACTGTATACAATTCCTGTTGTATTAATTTACCTCAATCACTTTATCAAAAGTCTCAGTAAGCTTGTGAAAAAATCATTTGACTAGTGTTTTGATTTTTTCAGATTCCGCGCTCAGTGTTCAATGCCTCAGTAAACTTCTAAAAACTTCAAATCAGAATAGTCTTACCATTATTTTCGGCTTCCGAAACCACTGATCACTGCCTCAAAACATGTGAAAAAATCGATTAAAATGATAAAAATCGAACACAGTCTTACAAATTTTTTCTACTTAAAAAAACAATATTCAATGTCTCAGTAAAATGTCTAAACATCCATACACTATCGCCATCGGATTCTTTCTGCTTCCAAAACTGCTTATCTAAGCTAAAGAAACATGTCAAAAAAACGTACAACAGTGACTAAACGATCGTCTTACGATTATTATTCTCTCCCCGAACCCACTGATTTAAGTTGTGCAAAAATCGGTGGACTATATTTTTCCATTTATTAGAAAAAAGAAAGTCTTCAGATATGTTTCGTTTCCTAACACACTTATTTAAGTTATATGGGTTAGATGGAAGAGAAGATGTTAGTCTCAATCTCGCCCAATTAAATACTTTTATTAATATCATTACAATATCATCATTCGCACCACAAAGCGACGTTCTTATGGAAACGACTGATTTCAATATCCATACAATGGTATGGCAAAGATTATGTTCATTAAGGAATGTTCTACATAAGAGCCAGTTATCCAGGATTACTAATTTTTTAAATAAAGAATCAATAAACGTCTAAATTTTCTACACTGGCTGACATTGTTTTTGCTGCTACTCCAGTATCTGATATAATTAAGGGAACAAAGGATACATTTTCTAAAAGAAAAGCATGTAAATTTCCAAAATCTGCAATTTCAGATAATTCCATTTTCAACTATTTTGAAAATGACATAGTTGCTTATTTGAAAAGCTAGGGCGACAATAACGCAAGGTTCGAGTTCAAGTTTCGACCCAAACCTAAACAAAAGCATGTCAAATACTCGAAATTCGCATTTTCAGAAAATTGATTTTTCAAAATTTTTAAAGTCCCATAACTCGGTTATTTGAAGAGCTAGAGCAAAAAGAACGCCGGATTCGTGTTCAGGAGGACGAAATCTACCAGGACAGCATGTCAAATACTCGAAATTCGCATTTTCAGAAAATTGATTTTTCAAAATTTTTAAAGTCCCATAACTCGGTTATTTGAAGAGCTAGAGCAAAAAGAACGCCGGATTCGTGTTCAGGAGGACGAAATCTACCAGGACAGCATGTCAAATACTCGAAATTCGCATTTTCAGAAAATTGATTTTTCAAAATTTTTAAAGTCCCATAACTCGGTTATTTGAAGAGCTAGAGCAAAAAGAACGCCGGATTCGTGTTCAGGAGGACGAAATCTACCAGGACAGCATGTCAAATACTCGAAATTCGCATTTTCAGAAAATTGATTTTTCAAAATTTTTAAAGTCCCATAACTCGGTTATTTGAAGAGCTAGAGCAAAAAGAACGCCGGATTCGTGTTCAGGAGGACGAAATCTACCAGGACAGCATGTCAAATACTCGAAATTCGCATTTTCAGAAAATTGATTTTTCAAAATTTTTAAAGTCCCATAACTCGGTTATTTGAAGAGCTAGAGCAAAAAGAACGCCGGATTCGTGTTCAGGAGGACGAAATCTACCAGGACAGCATGTCAAATACTCGAAATTCGCATTTTCAGAAAATTGATTTTTCAAAATTTTTAAAGTCCCATAACTCGGTTATTTGAAGAGCTAGAGCAAAAAGAACGCCGGATTCGTGTTCAGGAGGACGAAATCTACCAGGACAGCATGTCAAATACTCGAAATTCGCATTTTCAGAAAATTGATTTTTCAAAATTTTTAAAGTCCCATAACTCGGTTATTTGAAGAGCTAGAGCAAAAAGAACGCCGGATTCGTGTTCAGGAGGACGAAATCTACCAGGACAGCATGTCAAATACTCGAAATTCGCATTTTCAGAAAATTGATTTTTCAAAATTTTTAAAGTCCCATAACTCGGTTATTTGAAGAGCTAGAGCAAAAAGAACGCCGGATTCGTGTTCAGGAGGACGAAATCTACCAGGACAGCATGTCAAATACTCGAAATTCGCATTTTCAGAAAATTGATTTTTCAAAATTTTTAAAGTCCCATAACTCGGTTATTTGAAGAGCTAGAGCAAAAAGAACGCCGGATTCGTGTTCAGGAGGACGAAATCTACCAGGACAGCATGTCAAATACTCGAAATTCGCATTTTCAGAAAATTGATTTTTCAAAATTTTTAAAGTCCCATAACTCGGTTATTTGAAGAGCTAGAGCAAAAAGAACGCCGGATTCGTGTTCAGGAGGACGAAATCTACCAGGACAGCATGTCAAATACTCGAAATTCGCATTTTCAGAAAATTGATTTTTCAAAATTTTTAAAGTCCCATAACTCGGTTATTTGAAGAGCTAGAGCAAAAAGAACGCCGGATTCGTGTTCAGGAGGACGAAATCTACCAGGACAGCATGTCAAATACTCGAAATTCGCATTTTCAGAAAATTGATTTTTCAAAATTTTTAAAGTCCCATAACTCGGTTATTTGAAGAGCTAGAGCAAAAAGAACGCCGGATTCGTGTTCAGGAGGACGAAATCTACCAGGACAGCATGTCAAATACTCGAAATTCGCATTTTCAGAAAATTGATTTTTCAAAATTTTTAAAGTCCCATAACTCGGTTATTTGAAGAGCTAGAGCAAAAAGAACGCCGGATTCGTGTTCAGGAGGACGAAATCTACCAGGACAGCATGTCAAATACTCGAAATTCGCATTTTCAGAAAATTGATTTTTCAAAATTTTTAAAGTCCCATAACTCGGTTATTTGAAGAGCTAGAGCAAAAAGAACGCCGGATTCGTGTTCAGGAGGACGAAATCTACCAGGACAGCATGTCAAATACTCGAAATTCGCATTTTCAGAAAATTGATTTTTCAAAATTTTTAAAGTCCCATAACTCGGTTATTTGAAGAGCTAGAGCAAAAAGAACGCCGGATTCGTGTTCAGGAGGACGAAATCTACCAGGACAGCATGTCAAATACTCGAAATTCGCATTTTCAGAAAATTGATTTTTCAAAATTTTTAAAGTCCCATAACTCGGTTATTTGAAGAGCTAGAGCAAAAAGAACGCCGGATTCGTGTTCAGGAGGACGAAATCTACCAGGACAGCATGTCAAATACTCGAAATTCGCATTTTCAGAAAATTGATTTTTCAAAATTTTTAAAGTCCCATAACTCGGTTATTTGAAGAGCTAGAGCAAAAAGAACGCCGGATTCGTGTTCAGGAGGACGAAATCTACCAGGACAGCATGTCAAATACTCGAAATTCGCATTTTCAGAAAATTGATTTTTCAAAATTTTTAAAGTCCCATAACTCGGTTATTTGAAGAGCTAGAGCAAAAAGAACGCCGGATTCGTGTTCAGGAGGACGAAATCTACCAGGACAGCATGTCAAATACTCGAAATTCGCATTTTCAGAAAATTGATTTTTCAAAATTTTTAAAGTCCCATAACTCGGTTATTTGAAGAGCTAGAGCAAAAAGAACGCCGGATTCGTGTTCAGGAGGACGAAATCTACCAGGATAGTACGTCAAATTCTCGAAATTCGCATTTTCAGAAAATTCATTTTTCAAAGTTTTTTAAGTCGCGTAACTCGGTTATTTGAAGTGCTATAGGAAACCATATTCTTCCATGGAAGATCATCTTCATACCTCAATTTATCTTACTTTATCAATGTTCCTAGTTAAACAGTTAACAATTCAAACAATTTTTATTTATCGTAAGCGCAGAGAATAAAATGTTCGATGGTATTTCTTACGTTCCGTTTTTTTAGAAATTTCAATCTCTGAAATTGATAACTGCGTCGAGGAACAAGATGGAGGATAGAAAACAATTTTTGGAGAGGATCTCAATGAATACTAGTACACGATAGTAAGAATTTATTATTTTTTTATTTTTGTTGTTGATTTATTTATTTAGTATAAGGTGATAGATTTTATGTTATTCATTTAAAACAAAGGATAATGAAGCAGACTATTAAAATGCACCTAAACATTGTAAATATTATATTATAATTCAAATTTTACCGAATGTCTTTTTTCATCTGGAATTATCTTTCTTTGATTGCTTTTTTAATGGGAAAAGCAAACAATTCGAAACATCCTCACAAAGTTCCTAGAGTATTATGTTATCTCGAGGATGAATTATGTTACAATGTTCCTTGGAGTGAATGAAGAAGTAGTGGATTATATATAGAACCAAGAACACTTTAACAGTTAATGTTTAAACCACAGGAGTTACTGGAATATTTATTTTCTCATCTAAAGCTTATTATCATCCATTGTTCTCCATTTTTAATGTTTCCTTCCATTAATTTTCTCTCCGTTATTTTCCAATGTTTTCCATGTAATGTCATTTATCTTTATTATAATTATAGATATTGAATTTTCTTTTGATTTTCATTCATATTGAGCACCATTCATACGATTCTGAGTAAAAAGATTACTTGAGGCGTCCTAGAATCCTATTTATCAATCAAACTATGATTATGAATTATTATTATTAATTTCACTCAGCGCATTACTATGACAATCAATTTAGTATAATAAGGGAAAATATTGAAAATTGAAAAAAGGTTTAATTACAATGACACAATTACAGATTTTCATCTGACCTCTCTTTGCCGTAATTGAGGTTTTATGACTGTATATTTTTCATGGCTTTATCTCTTTACCCAGACAAGAGGCAATATTACGTAGGGTCCAGTTCTAAGTCGTAGCTTCTATCTGACGAAAATCTTAGGAATATCTGATAATTAATTAGTTGAATAGCCAGCGAAAAGATCGCTTGATTCGAAATGTCCTTTCGAACAGGGTTTTAGCTAAACCTGCTGCATACTAGTCACCCTCTTTCGGTTTTGCCGTACAGAAGAGTGGGCTTTTCATCCATCCTAAATTGGACTCCTAGTGAAAACTCCTGAAAAATATCTTCCTCAAAAATAAAGACAAGGATATCTTAATTCCGTTGGGGAATACCCGCGGCGTAGATAAGAAATCGAAGTCCAACCATTTCCCATCTTACTTTTGATTGGTCGCCGCCAGTATACCCTTACTTTAAATACCTGCTCTGCAGGGGTGCGGTCGGGAATCCCCATTAGCCCTTTCAAACATTCGCTACCTCGTAAACGTATGACCATCCGCAACATGCCAAAAAGGGGGTTTTTCTCGTTAGAGGTCAGCTTCACCCATATTCAATTCTATGGTTCCTTTGGGAGAACAGACAACACCTTTCTATGGGCGAAACAAAAGAAAATAGAAATAAAGAGAGGAATTAGAAGGGGGACACTCCAAGTGCTAGGGTAACAGGGAAAGTCTTCCCTGCCTTCTGGATGAAACGGGAGAAACCCAGATGAGAATTTGTCACAAAGGGCGCCAAATATCACTATCATTGCAAGTCAGTTGCTGACTTGCAAAGATAGTGATATTTGGAGAAATATTGCGAGAAGATTGCGCGGGAGTTGTGTTGTGGGAGTTAAATGAGTTAAAGCAAGAGAGATATTCAGCATCGGATAAAATTTGGTCAGCATCATTTTGCAATAAATTTAAAGTTGATTTAATTACACAGATATTTGACATGGAACTGGCTCAGTATTTTCAAAAAAAGTTTTATTAGAGAGTTGGTGTTATTTCATCGTAAATTAACGTTAAATAAAGGATTACTCCAATGCCACCAAGAAAACCACTACCTTTTTCTTGCTGGTGTTGGAGCTATCCTTTATTAACGTTAAGGTTCGTTAGTAGTCCGTCTACTTCATCGTAAACTAATTAATAATTTGATTTATGTAAAAGATTTTGTAGCCCGAAGCATTTTAAAATAATAAATGCGATTATTGGATTAAAAAATCCTTTGGGATCATCCGCAGGACTTTATCCTGCAAAGTATTCAAACATTTCCTTAATACATTAGATTAAATTAATTCTCATCAGATCATTAGATTGATAAATAATAAAATAAAGGGTGCTATTATTCTAATATCTATGTTACATTCTGTAAAATTAAATTAACAATTTAAATTCAACTACACAAACCTCAGATAACAGAATGATAGCTTTACAATTAATTTTTTACGTTGTTTCTATTGATTCGATGGAATTTAATTGATTTATTTCATTGTAAATTACTTCTTATGCTACCTAGTGAAGGGTTGTGTTTTTTAATTTTGAGAGTTCTTCTACAGGTTACGCTTGAACGATTCTTTTCCAGTGTATTTGTCCAGATAACGTCTTTCCACTTAACTTTCCTTAGCAAGTTTTGCAGTTTTTTAATGTAATTTCAAATCCCATTCTCGAGAGTATTTTTCAGCAAAATAATTTAGTTGAAATACAGTTAATCGCCTTCTTATTCCATATTATTATTATTATCCTACGAATGTAAAGAGCATGAAACGTAATTAAAAAGTTTAATTCCGTATTTTCAATTATACAATGATGTCATATTTTTATCAGAGGATAATTGAGGCAGCAAAAACAATTTTACCCGATAAGTCCGGAGAAGAGTAAATTAATCGTAAGATTCAGGCCTAATTGAGGAAATCCGACCTTTAATCATTTTTAGTACTGTATTGCTAACATAGTAAAAAGAAACACTAAATTTTAAAAAGATTTTATGTCGATAATAATGATATAAAAGCCTTCAACGCGTTTCACTCAGCTCCCTCCTTCCAACAGCCAATAGAATGCGGAGAATACTTTAGACTCGCTCTCTTCGTGCTTCATGCTAGTTATGCGGGTTGCGTCGAAGGTGGTAAGATTTATGTAGAAGTAGGTACATTCTTCAGCATCTCCATATATCCGAAATCTATACAAATTTCTCTAATGACTCTCTAAATCCCCCAATGGTTCAAAATGGATTTTGAAATCTTTGGAAATTGAATTGGTAAGGTTGTATTTGTTGGATTCGAACCCAGTGCCTTTACACTATAAATCGTATACGCCAATGCACCATTTGACCCGATGCTATCGAAAAAAAATACAAAATTTAAAAGTACCGTATTTACTCGAAAATAACCGCCCCTCGAATATAAGCGCACCCTTTGTTTTGGGCTGACAAATATAGGAAAAAAACTAGTACGCGAATATAAGTGCGCGTGAAAAGTGAATTACGCGAATATAACAGCCCCTCTGTTTTTAGGACGAAAATTTCTGAGAAAAAGGGGTGGTCATATTCGAGTAAATACGGTATTATCTTATCGCAAGCTTCCGTTTTAAGGAAGTATATACAACACTTATGGGCCGTTCGTCCGGTATTGGAAATCTCCAAAGGGAACGCATCAATCTTTCATTAATTCTTAATTCTACGCAAACCAATATCAATCTTTATCATACTAGCACATGAATTCCTATCTAGCCTACCATAATACACAGTTCAGGAGATTATTATCATAGGGTCCTCTAGCCGAGCTACGCTAAAATTTCGAGTGCCCCACGCCGCTTATATAAGGACCCCTTGTATTTCAATCGTAAGTTATCGGGTGGATGCAGTTCTTCCCGAAGCATAGAAGTGAGCGGATGTGTATCGTATGAAATAAAGAGCGTCGCAACTTATCAAGTCTTTCTATACGGTACTCAAATCCCACCACTTTGAAAAATGTAACAATACACACTTTCCCCTTCGCCCTCAGCAGATCAATTGTTCATGCTGCTCTCACTCCTAATTTCCTTTTCTGTTACTTTGATTCACCCAAAATTTGCTCGTTTTTTCCCAAAGTGAGAAGAATTAAAGTCACTAGATATTTGAGATGATGTCCACAGGACTTACTCTAGGCCAATGGACATGCTACTTACCGTAAATTTTTAGAAAGCAAAAAATTACCATATCTTACAGAATAACCTTTCAGTTATCTAAGTCGACGTGATCCTATTGGACTTAATATTTTCTTTCTATGTGTCTAAATGGACCAAATTTGGGAGGCAAGCAAACAAATTGAATAAAAATATTTCTTTTTGCCCTAATGATTCTACTAGGACAAATTCCTCTCTAATCTTGTTCCAAAGTTAGTCTTTTGCTGATTATCACTCTACAGCATTATCAGAGATGAGGTTCAGTGTATTTGTGTATGGTGGGTGCTATATATACTACACACATTGTGGCACCTCAATACTTCTTGAAGTGAAATGTGAGGAAGAGAATATCTTCTTGAAGAATCATTTCTTCTTGTCTAGGAAGCAATGGATCATGCAGCTAACAATCCTACAGTGAAAAGTCAGGAGGGCTGTCAGGCAACAAATTTTGTGGGCGACTTGGGTGACATTGGAGTAAAAAAGCAGTTAATTACAAAGTTACCAAAAATGCCTTGAAAAATGGAGATTATATTGAAAATTAAAGTTCTAATACAGATAAGGGATAGTTATTTTAAATGTTTAGTAAAACAGGGAACCTTTGTGAACTCCTTATATAGTAATTGGTAACATTTCACACTGAATTGAGGATTTTACAAGATGAAGACTGAGATAATGATACTATAATCAGTTTGTCATATCATTCCCTTTCAAAGGAGAAGTGGTACAAAAATATAACCCCAAGTGCAGTTTGATAACCTTTGCTTTTGGTTAACCATTTCAGTTGCAGACCAAAGTAAACTTCATACTATTCCAATGGTATTTCTATTTGATTTTGGCACACTGAAATTCCATAGTAATTATTCACTTACTTCCCCCTCGACTCACTCCAATACCCCTATCACTGTTTTCCTGCTTCCCTGCAAATCATGCAGGACCAACAGAAATTTTAAATGTACATGTTCATATCATAGCTATTATCAGTAACTAACACAAAAAATTAGGAGGTACAAAGGCCACAAATCATGAGTCAGCAGATTTGATTACATAAGAAGCATTTATGCCAAGCAAAGGAGAGGTGTAATTAGTGAAAGGAATGCATGAGGACAGAAAGAAGTTACATTAGCAATATGTGAGGGTTATGTTGGTTTAGGCACCTGTTTAACATGGGTATAATCAAATGAAAGGTGGTTTCTGAGAGTATGATTGATCCAAGAAGGCAGAGAAAGAGATTCCTCATCTGTGGTGATTTAAAATCTAAAGGACATGCATTAAGTTTAAAGAATAAAAAAAAAATATTTATAGTGCAGATAGGTTTGTAGTGAAAGAGGTATACCAGGACAGGAAACTATGGTGATGTATTTTTCAAAGATGGAGATGTTTTCAAACTTATATAAAAAAGAAATAGCTATTTAAGTATACTCTATGAAATAGGAGCTGCTGCTCTGAAATTATGAAGAGTAGAAAAGATGCTGTTATGTATTTCAACTGAGTGTTATAGCATACTAATCAAAATAAAGATCAATCATTCATCATAGCATGGTGAATTGAAAGATGATCTACTTTAATAATGAGAAGAGAGTCATAAGAATGAAACATAATATAAAGAATATGTAAACAGGCAAGTAGAAGTCCATTTTGGTTATTTTTGTTAAATGGATCTTTAAGATATCAACAAGAATGGAATCAATATTTATGATATATTGTGAAACATGACTGTAATAAAATTAATGCCTGGTCATTGGATGAATTACAAATTTGGATTTAGACGAAAAACTACTGAAAAGTCTAATCAACTCGATCACTCATTCATTTCTAATATTCCAATGAGTAGCAATAAATAAAATTCTCAAAGGACTGTTAACAAGTGTCTTAAAAGAGTGATAACAAGCAGTAAATAATTAAATATTATTCATACAAGGATCACTTGAGCTTCATTTTGCATAACACAACAAAATTATGCAATACACAAAGTGCCAAATTTAAATATTAAATACTTTTATTACTTCACCAGTGAATATGATATGAAATTAGAAAATCGAAATTAAGAGGTAATGGGGTTTAACAAGAAAATAAATACTACTCAATTCATAGATTCTAACTCAAGACTTGTATACTTCGACGACCTATTTTGTACATATTGCACAGTAATTTAATAACAACATTCATCTTGAAAAAGTACATAAGCATTCCACACAACATACAATTTTTTGGGATATACAAAAAATATTCACACCCACTTGTATGCACTATTAATATTATGTACACTCTTCACACAAGAGAATTATTTGAACAGAAATCCAGTAGAGGTGCATAACTAAATGAATAAGTGAGTGAGCCAACAATATGAACATTAAAAAAACTGCTAAATGTTCACTCCTCATGAGATGGCAATATGATCTTCCTTTCAACATTTAAAACTCAAAAGCTGGAAAAACCTAAAATAAAAAAGTTGGTGTTACAATAGATTTATACAATGTTTGGTCATCAGAAGGCATGCCTTCTATGCAGCAGTCATTTCAAAAAATCTCTTCAGATTTACTAGACAGATAACATTCCTGAAAAAGTTAAACAAGAAAGCAATGTTTCAAGAAGAAATTTCAAAGCCACTAGAATATTCAAGATAGGAAGATTGATAAACCTCATTTCAATCACTGCAAACTGAATTATATTAAAAAATTAGTTGATTAAAAAGTTGAAAATGCCACAGGCTAGTGGCCTTTTGTAGCCTTTGTATCACATTGAATGGGGCATATTTACAGGCTTGTGTCACCTACATAACCTACAATAATTTCAATTGGTGTAAAAACCTTCCCTCTGATACTATATACAGACCCAGGTACCCTAGTGAAAAACATAGTATATCACACATTATGATTCAGATATTAGAAATAAATACATCAGCACTTTTGGCAAAAGACACTTGTAAATTGCAGCTCTGCTCCTGGTGATGCTGCACATTAAAAAATATGTTTATCTGCTCTCACAGCAACAAGTATAGATGAGTTGAACATGATTCATACTTGGCAAATAAATAACAATACTCTTTTTTTTCAGAGGCAGCATTGTTTGCTTCAAACACAGTAAAACTCTGGTGTTGGTGTTTTTTGACTATTTATGAAGGGAAAATTTTTTTATCATTCATCGAATTTCTTTTTATTGTGAATGTCATAAAATTTAAACTCAGAAAATGCATCTTATGGAATAACAATTAAGTAATTCAAACTTGTACTCTTCTGTGAATTGAATACTGCGCTACATCAAACCACCATACACTGATATCATGCAATGCTTCTATGTCTGTTAAAATTGAAGGCAAAAAGAGGAAATGTGGAGATTTTATTTTTGTCAGAAAGGTAGAATATTATTGCTCATATTGATCCATCTGAGAAAATGGGAGATATTAATAATGTTTTTAAAATTCCACTACTATTGAAAAAAATATAGAATATCTTCAAAAGCAACATTCAAGGACTTGTACAAAATTTGAGGACAAAAGAAAACAATGACATTGGTGGGGAGAATGGAAGTCACGGTTTTATGTAAAGTATTGATGGTTCTGGCAGTGGTGATGACAATTTTTGTGCATTCATTTGTCTTAATAGGGACAAATCTCTCTGTGTGATACACACTTTGTCTCGTTGCATTAAATCAGAGGCTTTTGAACATACTTTTGGTGGGAAATATATATAATGACCATCCCATCCTAGGAGAATATTTGTCACTACAAATGCCAGTAAAAGGGAAAATTTGAAAACTGTCACACTGAATAGTTAGATATAAGATAATATTCACAAACATTAAAACAATTTTGGATCAAAATTTTGAATAAAGCTAACATGTAGGCAGTTTCATGTGCTGATCTGGAAAGCAGGATCATATTAATTGGAATCCTTTTGCCATCCAGACTGTCTAAGAACTACAGATTAACAACATATGTCAGCCATTGAGTCAACTATGATTAACTTGTTGATATCCTTCCACCCTTCAACAATAAAGGACAATGATGGCAGTGTGAGTCATTCTGCTTCTTTAAATTAAGCATTCCTACTTCATTCCTCCAAATGCTATTTAAAGAAAATGTTGACTACAACAAAAAACAAGTTGAATATTAATTTCCCCAAACTTAAACACTGCCAAAAGTAAGACTAACAAGAAGTATCTGTTTTAAAATTTTACAATTGGTTCGCATTATGAAATTTCCCTCTAAAAATACAAAAATCTTCCTAAATAAACCGTGAGCTTCACAAAATCTTTTAACATAGATTAAATTTAATCTAGGAAAAATAAAGAATGGAAGATAAAAAAGGATTACCAATTTCTTGGTTTCTAGTGACATAATCTTACCAAGGGTGACACTCCTACATACTCATCGAGTAAAGCAAAAAATTTAAAGGTTTTCCCTGAATACTATTTGAGTATAAGTTAAATAATCACATATTTAATTTTTCATTTCCCATTCACAATAATGTCTGCATATTCGAGCTTACATGTTGCAGTTTGATTTGTTTAGAGTAATATTCCCTTAGTCCACTTTTCTGACAACCATATTTTGACAGAGAATCAAATACAACAGATGACAATATATATGTATTCTAAAGGCATTCCCTCACTCATACTGGAAACAAAAGTATAATTAAAGAGGCATAAATAAACTCCAATTTCCAATGACCATTTTATGCTCTGTTACCTCATTTTCACTCAATTGCAATTCACCACTACACAGGTACACAATAAGATCATCTCATTTAACACTCAAATTTGGTTTACACTACTCTACATTCAATGCAACAAGTGCCTTTCATACCATTTCAGTTTTTTCATGGGTCACTCTATGCACAAATACTGCATGATTACAAGGGGACGGTTCTCTAACATTCACTCAAGTAAAAAAATTTTTTTAAAAGTCATATAATTAACCACACACACACATAACACCTTGTATATCAAAACAGCATCCAGTGAAAAGTATTCCTTCCATTTCCACTCCTCGACCATTAGGTTCAATAATTTTCTACAATCACTTTCAGCCTCCTTTCAAACTCTCTCTCCCTGGTAATACACTTCAACCAAGTTCATCATGTTGTAAAGGCACCATAAAGTGTGTCCTGAATAAGCCAGCCTCACATATAATTTCCTAACTAAAGGATTACTCTTGTATAAATATGTCTCTGAAAAGAAAAACAAAATTCAACAACTAATCTCTTTTTACATAGCTTTCATTCTCTCCTTAGGATAAACTTTATAATAGACTCTTCAATTTCTCAACTTTACTTTGTAACCATCCTTCTGTTTTGTCAGTCAATCCACACATCTCATTTTAGTCTGACAAGAATTTGTTCATGTTTTCACAGCCTGTGTTTTGGTGGAATAAAAATCAAGTATTCATCTCTTGGGATGGAAATGTAATCACAACCTATTACTTCTTGCAAGTTTAACCACTGCACTTTAGCACAGAAGTCAGTAAGAAGATTCTCATCCTCTGAAATGCTTTTCACAGAGAAGCATATGTAAAATGCCTTTCTGGATCAGTCAATAGGTTCTAATTTTCAAAAATTATCATGAGCAACCAATATTCAAATGGTCTCTGTACCAAGTTATCAACAAACCCCAATACTTTAAGATTCTTCAGAATAAATTTTCTTTCGATCACTATCAGTACATCTCATACTACCATGCTATGGCAAAAGAGGCACAATTTTGATTTCGGAGACTTCTTGATTTGAAGGAAGCATTAACAGAACCTCAGATGTACATCTCAATGGAGTGGTTTAAACCACAGCAGAAGATTGTGGTGGCAACTGGGGACGTGTTTTTAAAAGAAATCACTGATGTGAAGGAAATTTATGAGTTGCATCTATGCATGCTCATTTGCTTGCTCTGCATGCAAAAGTATTTGTGTATTGTCGCAAGAAGGAAGAAACTGGCTCAGGAATATAACAGCCAATGACGAGAGTAACACAAAGCAAGACAGGGGTTTCTTCACTTTTCCATTTTGTACTCTTCACCATAAAATTCATGGCATGACATCCCATATCTCTGCCAAGAAAGGAGGAAGTTTTTTATTCTTGAGCTTGAGTGAGAAACACATTTCTGAGTTTTGGTTTCCGAGAGTCCTAAGTTCTGTGAGAACAGACAGAAGCTTAGCAAAGATTGGTCCAGAACGAGGCCTTCTGCGATTATCCACATATGCTTTCAGAGCTTCCAAATATATCTCCTGGATTTTTTCCACTTTCCAGCCTTCGATCAGTGCTGGTCTCTCTGAAATTAAACAAAAAGATGCATTCAAAGACAACATACAATTATATTCAGTTTGTCAATAGAGCGTAAGAAAGGTGATTTTGTAAGGTGTTTATTTAACATGACTGGGTTTCAACATATTTACGACAATGCATAAATGTTGACATATGTCAAAACCCAGTTGTGTTAAATAAACACCTAGTGGAAATAGTAGAAATAACCTTCCTTAGTTTTTATTGCAAAGATGAAGTTTCACTAGGTATCACTTAGGAAGATTAATTTTGCTCAGTTTGAAACATGCATAGATCTTGTGTTATAAATTGACTTGTCCTTACCAGTAGTTCAAATTATAGGTTTTCGAAGCAAGAAAAAAACCAAACATTAAATGAAGATGCTATCTGCTGTAGAATTATTTGCATCAAATTTTAAAACAGAAAATAATGAAAATCCTTGGTCATTTTTATCACTGTAAGGAAAAACAATAATAATAATAATAATAACAATATAGAACTATAAGTGTAACAGGCCAAGTGGGCAATGCATCTGACTTCGGTGAAAGTGGTCTCCAGTTCTATTCCAGGTGGAGGCCTACATGCGAAATGACCGAAGCTATCGAAGCACTTTTAACAGTGATATTACAAAATTACAAGAGTAACTTTGTAATTCTTATGTTTAACACAGCAATTGGATTAAATTTCTCTCCACAAATACAATTTTCATGGAAGAGAGGCAAGTGATAACTGAGGCACTATTGGCCGGTTTCTGTAACGCTGGATAAGATTTATACTCTGGGTAAACTGTATATCCAGTCAAAATGTGTTTCTAGAAAGTTTGGATATGTTAACCTCAGGGTAAAGAGCAATTAAGCTATCCATTCTAAGGGCAGCGTATAAACTGCATATCTGCCGACAGTATGCAAAGATGGCTCCGTGAACAACAACTGGCAACAGACGATTTTTAGGAGAAGTCATCTTAGTTCAGTGATTTATGGCAGAAGTAGTTAATTCAAGCAATTCAGGAAATATAGTTGTACAGCACAACATGTCTTACATTTTTCCTTATCTAATGATAATTTCTGTTGGTCAAATCAAAAACGCCAGTTCACAGCATTTTAGTATACAACATACTTTCAAATTGATAGCACTTTGTTACGTATATTTGGCGAAATGCTTTAATTATTAACTTAAGCTTCAAGCTATTCCCAAATATATGATAAATTATAAGTATGGCCAGATTTTACCTTGTTAAACGATGTATTTATCGTCTGAAATAAACTAAGTAATCTTGTATTTTTGTGTGCTACATTATGGTAACTACAGTCACAATTATTTCAGCATGTTAAATTTTATGCTACAGTAAAAACATGCATAGTCAATGTATACAGTCAAGTAAGTGTAAGTTACTTAAGATTTCAGTAAAAGTATGAAATGTGGATTGAAATGTACACTATTTTCCTAGTAATTGTGTACACTTACTAGGCAATGCTTACACTTGCTATAGTAAATCGTAAGTAAAAGTATGAATTTGATTTGAGATTTGATTTATATCAATAACATTTTCTAGTGTGGCTTGAACTTATAATTGCTGTGACTTGATTTTCATTTTGTACGTCTTATTTATATCTTATAGGTAAGTATTTACATATAATTTTTGCTTCTAATCATTGACTGTTAAGATAGTATAATATTATAACAGTGAAAACAAGAAAAAATAGATGTCCTCTGAGTATGTATTTCTTGTAGATGATATATTTTACTATGTATCTCTTGAAGATTTATTTGAAATTTGCAAAAAACTAAATCTTGTATTGACACAGAGGATATGTAAGAATGAGGAACCAACTAAGGAAGTGGTGTATGGTTCAAAATGTACAATATTTTGGACTCTGTGTAAACCTTGATAAAGGGACTCCTATAATTTCTTCTGATCTCAATTCAAGCAGTCAAGTTGATTTGATGGGTTAAGTGTGATGCTGATAGAGATTTAAAATTATCTATATTATTTAACAAGTTTTGTGATTCTAAGAGCTCTTAAAGTAAATAGGCAAGGTTCTATGGTTTTCTCTATTATTTAACATGCCATTTATGTTACAGTATGACAATGGAGGGGAGTTTATGAATAATATCAAAGGAAATGCAAATAAAATGTGGCTTGAATTAAAAGTCGATTATGGTAAATCTCAGGACTAATAGCATGGGTTTAATTAATGTTAAATTTTGCAGTTAATGAAGAATTATAGGGCAACATTTCAGCAGTCAGCAGGAATTGAGCTTGTGTCATGATTATCACCTAGGGAAATTATTAAAAACATAAATAGGAAAGGAAGTCCTTAAAGTATTGCAAGTAAGTCTTATTCTACAAGATTCTTCTCAAAAAAGCAAATTTTAGAAAGGAAATAATTACACATTCTAGAAAAACTTTATCAAGGTTCCTAGGTAAATAAACTTGTTTAGAAAGTTGCATCAGAACAAGGTTTCTATGAAGGTATCAGAATATATCACCATAGATTTTGATAAAGTAAATGAAGTACAGGTAAAAGAAGTGAAGTATTTATTAAACTAATGACCTAGATATTTGTAAGCTTTGCTCTTTACTAATACAAATTAACAGAGGTGAGGAAGAAGCTAAAGAAAACTTTGAAATCCAAGCAAAATAGATGAAAATCATTTCCAATTCATCCCATCCTCCTGCCACAGTCTGTGTGACTGTATATGTTAAAGTTCCTGGTATAGATAGAGGCAGAAGAAGTCCATGTTCAATATTAACAAATGTTACTGACAGAACAAACCGTGGGTATGTTAAATTAGGGACAAAATATTGCAGTCTTGAGGGTTTGGACTCTACCCAAATTCAGTTAATGTCCTCAACCATGGATTTCAAAAGAAAATGTTTTTTAAATGATTTAGCAGAAGAGTTACCTCTCTGATCAGTAGTCACTAAGCAGCCCTTAGGAACAGGTCAAGTTTTTATTAAGTGTTACTGTATTGTTAAGTGCAATACAAAGAAATGTATGTCTTTAAGAAACGTAATTGTAAGTATCACTACAAATCGTATACATTTCGACCCTGACTCCATACTTCTCCTGAAATATTAGGTAAATGTATACACTGACTAGTAATAGTAAACATTTGCTAAGTTCAAGCTATGAATATAACGTATATAAAAGATCATTGTGTTTCAGAACTACTTATTATAACAAATCAAGCAGACAGTTTCCTAATAGAATTCATAATTTTAAAATTAGAGTTGAACATTCTATCTTTAATTAAAGAAATTAACAATTTATTAAATGAGATATTTAACTAACACAACTTAGCATGATCAATTTTGCCAACATTAAAAATGGGCAATGAAGCATGATCGTACAAATAATTCTCAGAAATTAAAACTAGAAAGTTGGATAACATTTCCCAAGTTTTAAAATGCTTTCACAGTCGCTTTGATGACATTTTCACTTTCTCTTTTTTAGGAAATACAGTTTCTAGGATAAAGCGAATACCTAAGTTTCTCGCAAGCTTTTTACTGTTTGTTATTGCTTTTAAATCGCCGATATTATTTCCCTCATTTCGATTCATATGTGGCATAACAGCGCCATGGCTAAAAATCATACTACGTGAAAGGATGCTACCCAGAGGATAAATTTTCTGTGCGATTTTGAAGAACAAAAATTTAATCAACAACCAGTTTTATCCTCTGGAAACCAATCCAGGGGATAAAATGAAGTTTGTAGAAACCGGCCATATGTCATGGGAATTTTGGTATTTTTTTCAGTGTGGCTCTCCATCCCTCTTCTAAATACTTTAGGTACCACCAAGTCGACTATGACAGTTTCTATCTAATTTAGTTCAGCTTTGTGGAGCAGTAAAATACCACAAGAAACCATCTAATTATTCTGATTGTTTCCTTCCATCTGATAAACAAATATGTTACCATTCCATTTTGACTATAATGCATATGGGAAGAAATGTGTTACAAATGGATAAAATAGACGTATGAAGACGTAATGGAATGGATAGACGTATAAATAATGCTATCGACTAAAGCAAAGAAAAACATACATTAAGTAACTCATTTTCCCAAACTTTCAGGAATTTTAAGCTTGATCATTCTACTTTTCTGGGTTCTAACTCAATGAACAAAATTACTGATTTAGATAACAAATCCTTGAATAATAAGGATGCATCAACTTTAGTCCATGAGGGATACATAGGGTGCATTTTTTAAATTTCTTTTTGGGGCACTTACAGAAAAGCAAAATAGCTAAAATCCAGCACATGAATAGTATTTGTGGTTGTATTTCATATTCGAGCTTAACAATTCCTCCCTGTAAGCAATTTTTATATAGTGCCTGTTTTGCAATTATTTCTAATTTAAATTTGTAAAAAAAATGAAGCCTGCAAGAGATGAACAAAGACTGTACATTTCTTATAGAAGCGATTTCAAATAAGTTAAACTCGTCATATTTAGAGGTATGAAACCTGCATAGCCTTACTTCCTGTTTTGCAAAGATCAAGTATACAAAATTTGGTTGAAATTGAAAAAATAATCGGAGGAACAAAAATTTAGATTGGTGGGCAGATGAACAGAGACAGACTGATAGAGAAAAAATATGGAAATAAATACCTGAATATCAATTAATTACCTGAAGCTGTTACTAAAAATAACAAAAAATACTGAAATTTTTTCAAAAAATATTTCTTAGCTCATACTTAAAGTTACTTCTGAATTGGTTTAAATATTTTCACATTATTTCCAGTTGACATTCTTACAAATTCATACAAATACTTTACGTTACATGGAGCTGAGTATTTTATTAATATTTTCACATTAAAGCTATCAACTGGTCTTACGCATCTAATATAAGTTATGAAAGGGGTTAACAACTGGTGCACTGGAAACCGTTTTAGCCTCTACAGAAAGACTAAAAGTAGTTTACAGTCCTACCCTTAAATAGTATGTTAAACTTCTTCATACATTGCCAGAAGCTGAAACTATTAATTTTCCATAACATATTAAATAACATGAAAAAAGTTTTGTTATTGGATAACATTTTCATATCAAGAGAACTTACTAGAATAAAAAACCCACACATCATTAGTTGAAAATAAGAGAATTAGTAGTAGCATTGTTAAAAGTGCTTTGACAGCTGAGGTCATTTTGCCATGGAAATCAGACGTAAACACTAAAAGTGTTCTCAGATCTGATTCCCAGTTTAGTAAAGGTTATTTTATAGGAAATGATAAACAAATAGGAATTATTAAGAACAATCACCTGAAAATATGACAATAGCAGTAAGGAGGGCATATTCTGCATTGTCAACCTTCATTGCATACATCTGCCGACAGAATCGCAGCAAGTCTTCAATAGTCTCTCCCATTCCTGCCAAGCTGTAGGAGTCCCTCGTATAAGGCTGGTTGTTGGCAAACACAATCGAATCTGATTGAACATCATACCTTCTTGCCATTCTCAACATCATCACTTCACTAGAACATGCCTAAAGGAATCGAGAGAAACACAAGTATTTCCTTACTAACAGAATGAGATACTACACATAAAGCATCAACTCAAATTACAAAGTGGTGTTATTATGTTTCAATCAAATATAAAATAACAATATTTCAGAGGTTTCATGTTTAAAAATTACAATTGATTTAAGCAAAAAAAGTACCTTAAGGAGAGCAATTTGATCTTCTCTGAGTAATTTATCAAAACCAGGAAGACGCTTAGCAAATTCAACTATAAGCTGCACTGTAAGAATGGTGATTTCTGTGATATGTCTGAACCGTAGGTCACTGGGGTCTTCTCCATCACAGGGCTGATTCTGTTGAAAATCATAAACTTTAAAATGATCTTTTAAAACACACCAAATAAAATTACAGAAAAGCACAGAATTATCTACTTGAACAGGACAGGAATTAATAAAATTAATGCCTGACAGCACCAAAAGATACCAAATCCTTTATTTATACAAACTCCCTTCAAATTTTAAGATTTCTCTCAAAAATGTGTTAAATGAAAATGCTAGATACAACCTTCAACAAAAATTACACACTTTTTGGCTAAGATTATGGGAACAAGGTGAATGAAAAGTTTTTTTTAACAACAACAGGTATTGAAAAATATTCGAGGAAGAAGGACTAGAATTCAAAGCTGTTGTTTTTGTAAATGTTCAAAAGCTAAGATGTGATCCTTGCAACCAAAACTAACTGCCTTAATTCTTCCTCATTATTTTATACTAGGCTAAAACAAGGTTGTGTCATAAATACTTACACATCTTATAAGCAAGAAAATAAGTTAAAATATCAAGAGACAATCACAATACATTTGAAAAATGAAAAGTCAGTCAATGTTTGAAGCAAAATAGCTATTTATATTTACTGTGATGATGCTCAATCTCTTTTTCCTCCAATTCTCAACAGCTACAACAGAAATACCTTATCCTTACAAAAACCTTTGGCAATAAATTTTTTACCACATGCATACCACTCACTATACATAAGGGTAAGCAGGAAACATGGAGTATACATCTTCATCAGCTATCCTTGAAATTATTGCAATAATTTAAGTGATTAATAAAATATATTGAGGGGATAGTTAGAAACACTTGCCTTTTTCATAAAGAAGGATGAAACAACACATGGACATAACTAATTTTAAATTTAACCATGATAAAACAAGACTCTAGAAATCATAACTATATCCCAATATATACAGGGTGTCCGTAAATGATGTTCCCGATTTTAATATTTCATTATTCAGCTTTACTTAACACGTTGGCGACGTCGTGTACCACCGGTGGTACGCACTTGACTTTCCCGGTGGCCGTCGTGTACCACAGGTGGTACACGCTCTCCCTTCTTTGAATGCTTTTACTTGGCACCAGCGGCCGCGAGAAAATTATTTCCGGCCTCTCTCACGAAATTAGCACAAAAATTAATAATTAAAATTTAGGGGCTAGGCAACCCATCGAACACAGAAGTAAAATGTTTTGTTTCGTTATTTTAACAAAAAATTCTATAATAAAGGAGAAACCGGAAGCTCTTTTAAGTTCCTGAAGTAGGATAGTTATGAATTGGAAGGAATAGGGCATCGGAAAGTTGTAGAAGATTATAAGTGCGATATATTTTTCGAGCTGGGGTTGAAGACGACGCATAACAGTTCGTTCTCACACATGCATTCTAACTGAATCATTTGTCTAGCGACAAAATGTCTTGCAAATATATTTCAATGGAAGCAGTTTTATTGAAAACTAAAAATACTCTTATTGGCCTCTTATTTAACATTTATTACACTAATTCATTTCGTAAATAAAAAACCACACCTGGAATTTGTACATAGAAAATTCACTTGAAGAAACATTACTTTATGTTGTAAAACTAAGCTAAAAAACACGTAATTCTTAAGAAATCGATAAGTTAGAAATATACTTAGTCTAAATTACAATATACACTGAATTTTATTTATACTAAACAAAATAATACACTGAAACTAAAGAAATAATCCCGTCATGTAAAATAATTATCGTTTGAAAATTACTGCACTAAATAACATATGCGACAAAATTAATTTACAATCCAATGCAAAATCATGAAGTAAAAATAAGAACATTTATCAGGTATGTTTTTCATTGAAGCAATCAAGGCACATAGCTGGCTGGCCATTACATTCTTTACAATAAGTGCAAACTCTTTTTGCTTTCATTCTAGCTATTTTTGACCCTTTCTCATTCTGTATTTTTTGGTAGCAATGGGTGCATCTTTTACGTATCTTGCGCGCTTTTCCCTCAAGTTCAGCTAAATGATGTAATAGTAAAACAGATTTTCTACGTCTTTTATTCTTAGGAGAAACACAAGTTGCTTCACTTGCTACAGATGGGTTCTCCAATAACCCATCGATAATTACTTCTCGAAATTTTAAAATACTCATATTTTTTTTCCCGGTGCGATTACCATTGTAAATCACCCACGCATTCACAACACATGTCCCCAAAATAATTTCAAATGCCACCTTCTTATACCACTTAGCACTTCTTCGAAGGCAAGTGTAATACCCTGACATTTGATCTGAGAGATCTACCCCCTTCTTTGCTTTGTTGTAGGCGATTACCACAGGTGGCTTCAATATACCTTCACCATCCCTATTTTTTTTACCAGTAGGAATCAATTTGCTTGCATGTTCTGGTCTAGTTGTTATCATAATGATTGGCCTTTTATCAAACCATTTTAGCACACGGACCCCACTTTTGTTTTCTTGGCCAAAGATCTCCCCTCTCTTTAACTTTTTTTCGCAAACAGCGGAAGGATTTCCACGACGATTACTACGCAGTGTTCCACAAGCATATGTTTTTCTGCACAGTAACTTCTCACACAATGGGACACTCGTAAAATAATTATCCATATAAACAGTTCTCTCCTCATCCAACAACCCATCGACTAATTCCATGACAATATCATGCCCATGTCCAAACCCAGATTTATGAGAAGCAGGTTCTTTTCCGGTATACACTTTTAGTCCGTAAGTATAACCTTCCGGTGTACACAACTTGTACAATTTGACACCGTATTTGTGAGATTTTCCAGGGATGTACTGACGAAACATAAGCCTTCCTCTCCATGGCACCATTGTTTCATCAACAACTATACTTTCACCTGGTACAAGTGTGGTTTTGAACTTATTACAAATCAGTTCTAGAAGAGGTCTAAGCTTGGACAACCTATCATTCTTTTCAGCACCATTATTCTCATTCAAATGGAAACACTTGAGCAAAATCTCAAACCG
>KZ308340.1:190766-260765 GCA_000376725.2 Ladona fulva | reverse complement strand
GATTATGAAAAAGTCAAAACTGTTAGTGTTTTGAAGAAATCTACAAAGGGAAATTTTTGATTTTTAGAGTATTATGGATGCAAAAGCCCTGATAAAGTCATACAAGGATCTTTCCTTCCAGGAAATGTTCCAGCATTATGTTACTATTTTCATTAAAAGAGAATGATTACTCAAAATTGTAACTAAGTTTCTTGGCTAGCTTTCATTCATTCTAGATAGCTGTTTTAGGTACCCCAATGGAAAATGGTGCCTTGCCCTACTAATTTACCAGGTAACTGTTAAGATACAAAAGATATTCTCTAAACACAGAGACATATGTTAACTAATTTTAAGCAATTCACAGCACAACTACGACACTTTAAGAAATAATGAGTTATTAAATCCCATACATCATCTAAGAAGGTTGAAAGAACTCCGTATTACATAAAACTGTATAATAAAATCTTTAAAAATATTCTGCAAAAATAGAGTGGCAATGAACAAAGATTTTGGGAATGTCTCATAAAATGTTTCTAAATAAGTGTTACTATTCAGTGGATGAATATCTATCTGATAGCATATATATGGATATAGTGATGTTTTTAATACAAGGGTAAGGTGAAAATTTCTCGGCCTGACACAGATATGGCGCTCCAATCAGCGAAAATTTATGACCACTGCCTGGGCACACATGTCATTAGTTCGTAAGACAAGTTTCAACTTGTTCTCTCAAGTAGTTTGTTTACACGTATTGTTGCAGTAGACGTCTTTCGTGTTTTTCATTAAAATGGATAAACTTGAATATCCTGCGGTCATAGAATTCTTCGTTTTGGATGGATTAACCCCTAAGGAAATTCATCTGAAGTTAACAAAAGTGTACAGGGACTCTGCTCCTTCAATGTCAACCGTTAAAAAGTGGGCAGCTGAATTTAAACGTGGTCGCACATCCCTCGAAGATGGCCCACGTGAAGGACGGCCAAAAACACTGGAAACCATCGAAAAGGTGCACGATATCATGTTTGACGATAGGCAAGTGAAGGTGAGTGAGATAGCCGAGGCTGTGGGGATATTGGAAGAAAGGGTGTGAAACATATTGTACAAAGAATTGGGGATGCGAAAGCTCTGCGCAAGGTGAGTGCCGCATTTGCTGAATGCCGATCAAAAGCAAATACACAAGCGATTTTCACAGCAATGTTTGGACCGATTCAAGAGGGCACCAACCGATTTTGTGCGGCGATTTATCACCATGACATGGGTCACCACTACACGCCAGAAACGAAATTGCAGTCGAAGCAGTGGGTGGAAGCTGGTGGTTCAGCGCCAAAGAAAGCGAAGTTGATTGCATCTGCAGGAAGGTCATGGCCAGTGTGATTTGGGGTGCGAAAGGGATCCTGTTAATTGATTATCTTGAAAAAGGCAGAACAATTACAGGAGAATATTACTCCAACCTTCTTGACCAGCAGGATGCCAAATTCGCAAGAAGAGGCCTGGCTTGAAGAAGAAAAAAATCATCTTTCACCAGGACAATGCACCTGCTCACAAAGGTGCGTTGGCGATGGGAAAACTACGGGATTTGGGGTACAATTTGCTCGGCCTTCCCCCCTATTCTCCTGATTTAGCACCCTCAGACTTCCATCTGTTCCAAAACTTGAAGAAAATTTATTCTGGGAAGCGCTTTGCTTCCAATGAAGAAGTTGAGAAGGCCATAGATGGATATTTTCACACAAACTAAAGACGTCTACTGCAACAATACGTGGAAACAAACTACTTGAGATAACAAGTTGAAACTTTTCTTACAAACTAATGACACATGTGCCCAGGCAGGGATCATAAATTTTTGCTGATTGGCCCCATCTCTGTGTCAGGCCGAAAAATTTTCAGCTTACCCTCATATATAGTAATAATATATTTGTTAGAAAAGTTTATCAATGTCAATTTCCTTCATAAATTCCATATGATAGTCTCTTACATAAACAGTTTGAGTTATTCTTATAAATGTACTTCAATGTAATGTAATTTATTCATTGCAATTTATCTTATATAGTTAGCCCAAATCCTCTTTAATATTCCAATGTGTGTGTGTTCTTTTTTTCTCTTCACATTTTGTTTAATTTGTAATTACTCTTCTTTTGACATTTCACCAATTCAATAGCTCTGTGTACCTGAATGTAATTGTGATAAAATAAATTATTATTACTAAATAAGAATCAATTCTTACGGTTATCCTCTTGAGATCCTCATCAGATGGTTGTTCATACTCATTCTGGAAATAAACTAGCCTATGAATAAGCTCCTCTTGCTCTGGACTTATTGGTTTCACTCCATTGACTGCAGTGGGTGAGCTACCCTGAGCTAAAGGTTTTTCCTCCTGAATTACACAAAGAAATTAATATTAAATAGCATTTCTTGGGATTCACTTTAACACTTATAACCCTTAAAATTTTCAGAGACAATTATCATTAACAAACAGCTAAATCTTTTCATGTTTCTAATCTTTGTTAGATAAAATGATAATAGTAATAAATGGTAAATTATTCAATACAGAGACTGATAATTAATCTGTTTAGGACATTCATTGGAATACATATTTAATTGCTGAGCTTGTTACTTAAGTACTTTTCCTTAATGAAAGTACAGAGTAGAATTGTACAATCATTATTGTAATGATACTGATTAATATAATGCCATGTTATTAATCATTCCTAAATATATAAGATAAAATTGGTATAAATATGAGTTAAGAGAGTCATAACATACTTGCTCATTTTCACTTGAGGTCAATAACACAAAAAAATTAATAAATTGGAAATATTCATTTTTCACAAGGATCATCTATAACCAAATGAATGTCAAGCTGAATTGCATCAAGCAAACTTTAAATCACAGTATAAAGACATACTTATGTTCTACATAAACTCCCCAAATGCAATTGCCAGAAAACTAAACACCCTAACATAACATTTACCTGCCTGTGTCTTTGTGTTGTTATTATTATTTGTGTGGTGGCATTTAGTTGCGGTCCGGGCAACTAGTTGTTACCAATAGTTGCCTTGCATTATTTTACATCCCTTGGCACTTATTGATGGCATGCATTAAGCCAGGGCCCAGCCAAATCTTGGCTGGGCCCACAAGTACCACAATCTTGAGGCCCTGAACCCTTTGCATTATGTCCACTGTTGTTGGCTGCTTCTTTTTTGCTTCATTCTACTCCATCACAGCAAAACAATGGACCTAAGACCAGTTCACCATTGTCACATGATCATATTACATTTTCTGGCACCAGTACATCTTAAAGAATTCCTCTTTGGCCATCCCATGGGCAGTCTGACCTCTCCCTCTTTCCTCTCCAGTGGAGGAACATCATGTCCATCCATTTCACTTTCAAAGGCCACATGACTCCTTATACTCAGCCATTGAATTGGGCCTTCTGTTAGTGTTCCTTTTATGGGCCATTTTCCACTGTATAGTGTATATACCATCTCCTTGTAAACCTCTTATTTTGGTAAAGGGAGAAATTTCACCGTTTCTGTTTTGTGCATGAAAAAGACTGCTAAGAGGTGTTAGAGGTGGCCATCCGGCAGGGTAAGGTCAGTTATCTTCAGTAATACTTCTCATTTGCATCTTAGGGCTGAGTGTTTTCCACACTTTCATTATGGAGTTGTAACAATTGTCTGAGTCCATAGTTTTTCAGACCTCCCTCTTGCAGGCAAAAGAGAGAGAAAATTTCCCCTTTTTCATGGAACCTCTTTATATGATGTTCTGCTAGTGTTTTCCATAGTGTGCTTGGGTCTCTGCACAGAAGTCTTAGTGCAAATAAGAAATGGAAGGCCTGCAGTTTGTCTAAAAAGTTGATCAGTCCCAGTTCACTCTCCCTTATTAGAGCTGTAAAAATGGCAGCTTGCATCCAATGCCTCCTTCCATTCCAGACAAAATCTGTTACAGTACTCTGCAATCACCTCAATAAAGAGGTTAATGGTGAGAATCCATCCTCTCAAGTACATTGGGGAGACTCTGGGATACCATTCACAAATCCCCTCCTTTAGTTTGGTTGTTAGTTTGTTGTTGTTTCTTGATTCCTCTATGTTTTTATCATTGTATATCCATACCCCTACGGTTTGAATTCCTTACTTTATCCATTCAAAACCATTGGCTCGTCTATCCTGTTTTTCCAGCTCCTAATCCAAAGCCCTTAACTTTTATGGGGATTGAGTCTGGCTATTGACATTTTGCTGTACTTTTTGAGGGGTTCTTACACCTTGGTGAAATCTCCCTCCTCTCCCAGGAAGATGTATATATTGTCTGCATATGCACTGATCTTCATGGCATTCCCTCCGTAATATGGAGGCTGAACCTCTTGGGTCTGCTTTGAGAATTTGTTTAAGAGGCTCTACAGCAATCAAAAATATCTGACAAGACAGTAGGCATCCTTGACTAATTCCTGTCAGGAAGGATATGGGGGCTGTCAAAGAGTGGGCTACTCAGATGACACATCTGGCACCATTGTAGAGGGTTCTAATTCTTCCGATGAATCCTTCACCAAATTCCAATCATTAGAGGTAGGCATAAAGATATGTGTGTGACATTCTGTCGAAGGCCTTGCTTTGGTCTAATGACAGTAGGGCTACTGGAGTCCCTGAGCGGTTTCTGATATGAACAACGACTGTTGTTAATGTCTTAGCTATTATTTTATAGTCCCTGTTCAGAAGGGATACTGGTCTCTAGTTATCAAGCTCTGCTGCATCTCTAATATTAGGGATTAGTGAAAGAATTACCACAGATGTTGTGATGGGCAGACGTTCCTCTGTAAATGACTCCTCCATAATTTTTCTAACAGGTTCTTTGAGAAGATCCCATAAGATGAGGTAAAACTCTGTTGTGGCATCATCTGAGCCAAGACTTTTCCTCTTATTAATTTGAACAGAGCTTTCTCAAAATCTGTAGCTGAGAGGGGTAGTTCCAGATGGTCCTTGTGAGCTCTTGTGAGATGGGCCCTGCATATCAGTGTCCCCTTTATTAAATGATCTTTCGATGGTTGGTCATCTAAAACAAGGTTTTCCCACCCCATCGCTACCAGTATATTTTCAGCTTCTTCTTTACACATTTCTTTTGAGTGGGTTGACTGCCAATTCTTGTCGTAAAAACTTTTAAACCTAATTATGTATTCTTTTACATCTCTTTCAATACTCCCCCATCTGCTGATAATGCTTTTTTGCTAAAGTGGTGTTCAATGAGGAAAGATAAAATTCTCCTAGTATACCGAACAAAATCTGAATTCTAAATCAGAGAACTATTGAAGCTAAGATCTGAAAAGGTTGGAAATTTACCAACTGATTGAATATCTACTAGTTTATTTTTTGACACATAGAAATGATCTATCTGTGATGCCAATCTTAGCTCATAAATGTGTATCCTTCATCTTCAGGTTTTGAATTTATCCACACATCTTCTAGTCCATCATGTTCAATCAATCTTAAGAGTCTTAAAAATTAAACCTCAAAGATGTCTGTGCAAGGAAGTTTCTCTTCAACCACAATCATTTGGTTAGCACACTTTCAACCCCAGAATTCACTACTTATTGCAGTCACTTCAAAAATTATTCTATAATTTCATTCTAGACAAAGAAGCATAAGAATTTTTTTAAAACAAAAATGTTTTCAGCATAAACAGATTCTACCAGTTCAAACTTACATAACAGAAATGCATCATAAAGTCACATAGTAGGAAATAATGGAATATGAACTGTCTTAATTTCCAACAACGGAAATTGAGGTTGCCACCACACCGTAGTCCACTTGTGACATGATAATTGTAATAATAACAATACCAATAATAAAAATAATGTTTAAATTTTTTGCCTCCACCCCTGAATACAGAGCCCACAAGTGGAGCGGGGGAATGGTGTGGAGTGGTTGGGGAATCATAAATTTCACGTTTTGCCAGGGATAACTCAGCAACATAATTTAGGAATAGAATGAGTTTTAAAGAAAAAAAGGTAATAGTATAGATTATTTTGTCGTACTTTTGCTTCTGGGTATTTCATCTCAGGTGAACCATTTGTTGTGGAGTTTGGTTTATCTTTGTCTTTCTGTGCCATCTTAGCTTTCCTCTTCTCAGTGCACTGGGCCTCCGGCACTACACCTGTAAGATGCACAGACATTAGTTAGCAACAAACTGGAAACCATAAGGAATAGTTACCAGACAATTACTTGCCAAATAATTCCCTGCCAGAGAGTGACTTAAGAAGGTATTTGCTTGCCTTTTATTATTCATTGGGAGGAATGCAATGAAAATTATACATTATTATTGATCAACATATTCCATATACAGACAAATCTGGACTAATCTAAGTTGACATACCCAGGCTTGTTTAGCGAATTGTAATGGCTGAGGGCTGGTGGCTTGAAAAGTCTGAGAAAAATGGTAACTCAGATACAAGAGTTGCTCTATTTATGAAACTTTTTTATAACAATTACCTTGCATCTGATTAACATAAAATTTGATTTATTTAGTGAGTCTAGGAATGATTCACTCATGTAAGTCAAGAACTGTCAGTAAATATAAACAGTAGACAGATTTTCCCAGGTTATAATAAAAAGCTTTAACTAAAAAATTGGCAGGAAATTGCTTCCATATTCACTATACATGAACTTTAATCATCATGATGAAATGCTTTGAGTACTTAGATGAGATGTTACGCTGTTATTACTTAGAGGAAGAGAAAAAAGGCTTTAAGCTACCTCAGGAAGAGTCTATTCAACCCAGTCACATACCTCACATGCCCTTATTAATGAGAATCAGAGACATAATCAAACTCACCAATCCAATGTGCTTAGAATTTAAAGCATAACACTATGCAGTGAAATCTAACATTCTCGTTTGTTTCTTAAGTTTAAATGATGACATCCCAACTACAACAACATTCATTTCTATTATACATTTTTTTCACTTTCAAAGCTTTTTGTTTGTAAAGCTTTTCTATATCTTAAGTATTGTGTTTTAAATCCCCACCTAAAATTACTTCTGCTAATAATGTGTTAGCATATGAGAATCAAAGTTACAATTACCAAGAGGAACATAAAAGCAACACTAAAAATAAATCTATTCAATTTCCATGTGTTATACATTGTGTATGAATAACTCACTAAAGCCAGTAAATTTGTTGCATTTGCTTCCAATATGCCCTACTAAGTTACAATGCATTCCCAGATAAACGCTGCTAAACCACTGGATTTCACTTTCATTAAATTACCATCAAACTCCTTTCGCCTACTCTGTATTATATATGCTTTGTCTTCATCATCTGAAGGAACAGCACACTCCTCATCGAATGTTTACTGCGGAAGTTCTTTATCATCTTGAGAACACGTTTATTTGTCTACCTTTGGGACTTTTCATGTAATATGCAGTGAATTCCATATTAATTCTTTTTCAGTTAGAGTTGCACCTCATAAACTGAAAGCTATAAATCTAATCTTTCTCTAATATTTACAGTTTGGAATATTTCTGAGAATTTCACTGTCATGAAGGGTTAAGGACAACCAGAACATTTTATCATACCTACTTCTTAATTATTAAATTATTAATATTAAAATATTAATATTTTACGTATCTTTGTCTTTCGCATCTTATGATTTTTTGCAATTACAGTCAATTTCCCTTGCTCCGGTAAAAAACATTAGATCAGGATTTTACTGTAGTAGTAAATATATTATGTGCGTGAAAAGCCTAGGTCATTTTGACATAACACTATATTCTATACTAATGTCCACAGAGTAGAAGCCAAAGCAAATTTTGGGGAGCCATTGTCCAGATACAGAGGAAGAAGGCTCATAAGTGACTTTTTTGAACATAAAATTGAAAATTGCATATATAAGGTATTCATATATTGGAAGTCTCCTTTTAAATCAAATTGAAGTAGCTGTAGTCATTCAAAGTCAACTCAGGACTCTAAGGAAATCATCAGAAAGAAGAACCGTCCTTATTGCAGGAAAAGATTAAAATTAATATGTGGGGAATACAATATTAAAGTTAAGATAAGTGAAAGGGATTTATTTTACATTTTTGGGTTTGTGCCTGAAAACTCACCAGAAACTAAACAGAAATATACTAAGAAAATATCCAGAAGTAAAAAATATGAAATGGTCTCAAACCCAGGTATTCAGCATGAATGTCCAGTCATGTCAATATTTTTTTATCCACGCGTCAATTATAAAAACAAAAACATTAAGATACTTCTACTGAATTCTAGTTATGAAAGGAAAAATTCCAGAAGAAATTTTAAAAATTAGTAATGTAGGTTTACGACCAATTTGTGTCAATCCTCAACAACAGAAAGGAAACAAAATAAAACAAACAATTCAGGCATATTAGTTTGACATTTGCAAAAAGTTGTTAAGCATAAAACTTTGATTATGAGAGATTAAGGATTTGGGAACAAGAAAAATATTCAGAATGCAAACTTGCAACCTCGTTGATAAGGCCAAATGATAACTTTATCAATTTCATAATGACTATGTCATTGGTCATTTGACTTTACTGAAATCCTATCATAGTAATGGTAATAAAGAAACCCACTTACATTCTGGTCTCATTCCAACGGTGAGGCACTTCTTTAGTCGACATTCCTGACATTTTCTCCTCATGTACATGTCAATTTCACAATTATTACCATATTTGCACTGATACACTGCATTCTTTGTAATGCTTCTCCTGAAAAATCCTGCAATTACACCAAACAAAAAAATCAATTAAAAAGAGATTCTTATTTTGGTTGACGAATACTGATTTTGATTTAAAATTTCATGAATCATAATAATATATGCAAAAATTTGGAGGCTGTACACAATCTGTCCCCCTTATGACCAGACCAATTGTTGATACTGAGATAATGCATTTTCCCATGATAATAAATTGAGAAGTTAAGAGAATTTCATTGTAAGAAGGAAAGAGAGACTACATGAAGAGGAGGCAATTATAACATTTTGCATTTACAATAATGAATCATTTGGTCAAATTTGAAGCCAATTAGGAATGTATCTTGATCAGCAAGACTGCAAAGTTTACGTAATTACAAAGGGGCCAGTTATATTTTACTTTTTCACAATTACGAAGGCAAGAAAATATGCCAATAATCATTGCTGGGACAGAAAGGGAAAACTTCTAACATTAACATTAATTAACATCTGTGTTCCTTTTTAAGGTCCTTCTCTTATCAGTTTTGGTGTCTTTTTATTCTACTCTTTCTTTAAATCCTTTGTTTGTATATTTCACATATACATTCATAAGTGAACGTTTGTCCATCAACATAATCTCATAATTCCCAAGGAAGAAAGGACTTGAAAAATGTCTGATGGGACCAGAAATCAAACCTGGGTCTCCTAATTGCCAGTCGGGTGCTCTGTCCATTGAGCTATCCCGGCAAAACACTTTCCATTACTTTGTGTGGCCGGTGCTTCTATGAAGCTGTGACCGTGAATAATGCCACCATGTGGATAAACTAACAACGTCCTTGCCCACAAAGTCTCCCGAATGGCTTGGAAAAATGTTCTGCCAGGATAGCTCAATGGACAGGCAATTGGGAGATGCGGGTTTGATTCTCGGTCCTGTCAGACTTTTTTCAAGTCCATTCTTCCTTGGAAGTTTTCCTGGGTGTGCACCATCCTGCGCAAAGTCACCCTTACCCATTTTCCTTATGATCTCATAATTGTTGAAGCAACAAAATTTGCTTTTAATCGAGTATATAGTTATTCCTCATCCACATTTAACGTAATAAGTATGAATATGTTTTCATGAGAGGCAAATATGTACTGCATTTAAAATTTTGTGTAAAGAATCTATGAAGTTCTACTATTTTAAACTATGATACAATAGTTGATCTACATCTACATAAGTACCCTGCAACCTGCTTTTCGGTGTGTGACATGGGGTGTAACCACCAAATGTTTGAGTTATGTTTTCAGCTTGTGTTGATGTGTATCATTTGTGGAAAGAATGAATCCCTGAAACAACTTGTCCTTTCATCTATGTCTCTTATTTTATCCTCATTGTTGGATCGGTCTAAGTAGCAAAGGGGGTTGCATAATACTAATTACATCTTCTGCAAATGTACCTTCTCTGAATTTATCAGTCAATTGTAGCCTAATCTCCTTTCTTTTAAGATTCCCAACCTGTGTATGAGAGCATTTTGATAACACACTCTATTCTATCACAGTACTTTTTCAGAAATGGTATTGCCTTGCACTGCACTTTCTCAAGTTCGAGAGTGTATGTTTCATCTGCTGGATCCCATATACTGACCACATATCCCAGATGGGGTCTGACTAAGGGGAAATAACATTCTTCTCACTCTAACAGGTGTAACATTTGCTAACTTCAATTCACTTGGAACACTGCCATCATACATAGACTTGGTAAATATAATTTTGTGATAAGGGGTGATGATCTCTGCCAGTTCAATCAACACTCCAGCTAGAATAACTAATTACTGCCAGTTTTTTCAACACTCTAGCCATTCCACTCAATATTTTTAGCATTCTCTGAAAAATTTAATGTTGGTGCCAAGTGTGTGGATTTTTGTGTGTAGTTTTTAAAAAAGGTTTAAATACTTTGGCTGGAAGTTCATAATGGAATCTATAAGTTAAAGGAACACAAATGATACGTTTTGAAAACAAGCTACACCGAGCTGTAGTATGCAAGCATACTAAGCATTAGGAAATTCTTACCAGCAGGGTTTAGGGTTCTCCGTAGCTGCACTTAGTATTATTAATTTCAATATATATTTTGGCAATTATATTGCCATCTTTAGTAGTGAAGATAGCTGAGAGGGGGGGGGGATGGTATGTTCTTTTCCATCTGACAATTTTAAGTTTGTTTTCTCAGCATGTTATTGACTAAAGATGTGAAGTGATAGTGGTATTTTTCTGCCTACAGGAGGTTTTTCCCTTCTGTTCTTGGGTGAATGCCAGTCAATCCTATGTTTAATATGTTATGCTCCCCTCCAGCACTGCCTCCTGGCTAGAAGGCCAAATTGCAGTGTAAATAAAAATAAATAAATACATTTCTGGAAGCTCATTTATGATGGAATGGAGTTAACTTTTGAGATATACGATGGTTAGAGCTGTATGGGATGTCATACATCTGTGTGGTTTGGTGTTTGGTAGAGGTTAAATTTATTTTTTTTCCTCATTCTTTTTAAATCTAACAAGAATGGTGATGTGCTCTTTATTTCTTCTTCAATTGTGAATTTGATTTAGTTTCTAGATCTAGTTTAGAGAAATTTGAAAAGCTTGTTTCTGATGGCTTGAAAATGCAAAAATGTCATATCTGAACCATGCCCTACATGTGCATTACCAAGTAGATTGCAAAACTTTCCTAGTAGGAAAATATTTTCTTCCATTTTTTACCATTATACAAATAACATATTTTTCACTATTACATTTTATCTTCTAACCCTCAAAACATTCTTAATCTTATTCATCAAAATTGCAGCCTTTCAGCCATAACACAGTAGGACTTCTCTTTTTATTTGTTAAAAATGCCAGTAAAGTTGGCATCAGCAGCTTCAGAAGTACCAAGACAGATTAACTTAACAAAAAAAGCTGATTATATATACATAGTTCTTTTCTAATTTTAAATTATACACTGTCAAATATTAATTGGCTTGTTTTTAATGCAAAAAATGGAATACAAACCATTTTAATAATTAATGCTATTGATTTGATAAGTGTCATTAATAAAATGAAATTGGCTTATACTATTGGTGGTTTCAAAATTGGAGAAGGACTAGGATTGAAGAAGATAAAAACATACAAAAGAAGACAATAATAGCAGAAATAGACAATGAATAGCAAAGATTAATTTAGTATACTTTCCTAAAGCAGTATGACAGCTTTTTGAGAAGAAAATGACGACATCAAAGTTGATTTGCTAACCTTTACAGCCCTCACATGTGAGGGCATTGTAATGATATCCAGATGCTCTGTCTCCACACACAAGACACAACTCCTCTTGCTGCCTGGGAGCTGGACCTTTCTTTGTTCCCATTCCAGACACTGAGGATCCCTTGCCACCTCCACTGCTCCTGCCCATTGCCCCATCTCCAGAGCAACTGTCCACACTATACCCGTTCAAACTGCTTGGAGGAGACAAGTCCTCCCGACCTGAAAAACATGACATACATTTATGAGCTTAAGTACTATTAAGTAAAATGAAACAGCCACAGAAAAACATGAAATGATGAAAAGAGAGAAGGAGAGTAATTTTATCCAAACATTTTTATCAGTTAGTTCTTTTTTGGCACAAGGAACAATAAAGGAGCTCATCAAGGCTCACACAGAAGAAAATGTGGAAAAAGTGGCTGAATTCAGAAAAAAGTCTCACACAGAAGCTTTCAAAAATACTGAACAGAAATTCTGATTTGAGAAAATGATGATAAGAATGTAGCAGGCAGTTCTGACTGCACCTGCTGTCTGCTAATGAATTAAACACACATTCTTCCAAAAGTGATTCTATTTTCATAAAACTGCTAGTGTTGAGACATCTCAGTATAAGTTATTCATAAATGCACAATGCAGCATGATACAGCCAAAACAAGCTGAAGTTGAAGAAAACACATTCAAAAGACTTGCATAAAGGTAATGCACTCAACCCTTGTTATTGTGCCCCAGTTAAGTTCCACCTTCGTTGAATGCAATGAAAGACACCTAAATAGATCTCCCACTAATCATTCATTTAAGAAACCTCGATTTTACGCCAATTCATTTAGTGCCAATAGGAATTTCCTTAAATGTCATACAATGAACCTTCTGACTTTTCTTGGAAACTCACAGCAGATTACATTGTATATATGTAATAGATTCTAGTCAGAGCAGTTTGAAGATGGAATGCTGCATTCAGGGTGTTCACTATCCAGCCATTCAGAAATTCTCTGAGTTTTCCAGGGTATTCCACATCCCCAAAGAAGTATAATTTTGTCCAAGTATTAAACATGTGGTGATTATTAGGCACTTAGGGTACCAAAAATGGCGACAAACAGTTAGTAGATGAGTTATGATATTGTTTAGGTATCAGAGCCAACCCAAACCAGAAGGTCACCCAGGGCACAAAGGTTTGAGATCAAATAATGTTAGTTTTCTCGAAGTGAATTATTTCATTAATTAATATTTCAAAAATTAATTTTTTCCTTTTCATATTTACATAAGTCTTTTCAAAAATAAACATATTATATAAAACTAATTTTAAACTGTTTCTTTATCTGACTTTATCTGGAAGGGGCACGTCTTAGCCCAGACCACCAATATGCCTTGGGCTGGTTCTGATGAGTATCCAATTATAAGTTCACTTCATTGAGTCATACAGCTGTATGCCACAAGTATATGTGAATATGACTACTGAGTATGTGCACCATATAGACCTATACTAGAAAATGAAAGTAAATTCGAATGTGCAATGTTTCATTAGAATAATATACCTGAACAACAGTTACAGCAGTGGTATGAATAGCATCATTTCAGTTTCACTGACAAGTGTCAGCTACAAGCTGGGTCGTCAACAAATGACCAAAACCTTTCAAGTAGAAAACAAATTATTATCATGCTTCATTCGCTCTTTCTCTCACCCAAACAGAAATTAGAAACTCTGGTAATTACGACTCCATCGGATCCAAGGTTTCACAGTCACAATATTGCCAAAACACTATATGTAGAAAGAAGGAGCACATCTACGTCTTATAAGCTTCAAATTGGTCACAATAACACTGTCATCAAAATGTTTATTCCTCTCAGGGAATTTTTACTGCACTAAACACACTCAAAACAAAAATCAAGGAACGTTCCTACGTAAAGTGTAAAAATAGATTTCCCCTGGTTACCAGCCTAATTAACTAAGTTTTCCAGAAGAACAAAATCCCCTGAGTTTTCGGAGGTATCGAATGCCCTGCACGTTTCCAACTTTGTCTATCAGAATTTTCAAAGAAAACGTAATATATTATAACTTAATATATTTGAAAGTTATTAGAGCAATGCCTAATACAGTAACTCAATATTCAGTAAATCAATACAAACATTAGACTTCTTCCCTTTTTTATTACAATGCCACCCTCACTTACAGCTAATGCCAAGAAATTAATGGTGGCACAATAATAATGATCAACTACATAAGATTTTAGAGAATTGACTACGTAGAAGGTTTGGCATGTAATTGTTGACATAACTTCTCCTCTTGTTCTTCAAGAGAGAAAAAGGAGTCCTTAAAGAAGGAAAGAGACACAGAAGAGATAGTTTAGAAAAAAGAAAGGAACTTAAATGCAGTTGTAAGCAAGTTTAATAATGTAACCAAGAATATTACCAGCACAATGACTGGAGAAGTTGAAAATAACAAGCTTAAGATCTGATTGAGAGCAGTGATAAGAAAAAGAGAGTTCTGAACAAGAGTAGACAACGCATACACATTGATATAGGAGGAGGTGGCACTGTTAGGGGAACCAAAAGAGACCAAAAATAGTCATGAAACATTGAGCTAGAGTAGTAGGGTCAGTGATTGTTTTACCAGAAGTTAGATCTGTCACTTAAATTGTATTAGGGTGTTTAGTGTTACTTTCATTCTTGATTATACTTTAGATTTATTGTGAACATCAACCTATGATTATAATAATTTTATTTGGCAGATTTAACATCTCTTAATGTTTTCATATAAAGTAGACATTGTACTATTGGAGAGCTAAACATAGGAAGCAAGCTCTTTAAGAAAAATGTTTGCATTCGTCAGTTATCCAATCATTATGTATTTTTATGAATAGTATCGCTGTTTGAACTGAGCTTAAATTATGATGATAGGCCAAATTAAAATATAAAGTAAACTTATTAAAAATTCTGAAAAGAAATACCTTGAGTATGCTCCTTATAAACATTATTCCAGATTCACAACTAAGAAGGTTAATTAAACTGTAACAATTGGTGAAAGAAAATTAATGTTTCATGGTGATTTTTTTGCCCAGAAAGTGGGAGACCTGGGTTCATGTCCCAGTCATGTCATCTGTTATTTCTTGGGACACAGCTCTTCCATGCTTAGTAATTTACCTTTCCTCAATCCTTAAGTTGAGATGTTTATTACTGCCACTGATGATCAGATTTACAAGAGCTGAGAATATCACTATGTATAGAAACAATGGAATATGTTACATGCTCTATAATAACTACCAGATGACTGGATTTTGACACTAAATACCCTTTGTTTATGGAAACTTTGAGGTAGAAAATCCGAGTTATGAAATAAACGATCCCGTCTTTCGTGAAATTTGAAGGAAAATGTTTTGTCCCATTTTTTTACTTCGCCATTAATTATTTATTCGCCATCGATTTTCAGCTTCTTGCCTTAGATAAACTTTTTATCTTTTATTTTAATATTTACAGAAGTACTCTAACACTCGTTGAGAACGATCATGCATATAACGAAATCCCACCTACGAAGGTTGGCCAGAAAGTAATGCCTCACACAGTATGGTCGCAGTTATTAATTGTCCTGCATATGACTACGGATTATACGATATCTACGCTATAGAGAATTATTCTTTGACCAAATATTCCCGCAGTTCTCACGACTCCCTGAGAGCGTCTACGTGCAGTACTGATGCAAATCCCTCCATCGGTGTTTTTCCTCAAAGACGACGATCGCGATGCTTATCGCAGATGGCCTTACGTTTCGTAACGTGTTCTTTCGTGTCTTTCTTGCATATTGCTTCGAAAAGACTGATATAATTGGATACGACGTAATTCTTCAAATACTGCTAGATTTACGCATTTTAAATTTCGTAGAGCAAGACCTGTAAACCTGTTTCCAATGTCTTAGTTCACGTACGTGAAATTCCAAAGGACGTCATTGTAGATATTGAATGAGTTAACAGACAAGTTTATGCAAATATTTATTACAAGGTGTAATTGTGCATAACAGCTCCGTTTTTAACTAGAAATGATCTTTCATTTTCTATGATAAAGCGCAACAACGCAAATCCCTGCGGTATTAGAGCGGATGGCTCCAACCAGAGCCTATGAGAGCATCGCACCAGGGCGGCTGCATCTTAGGGGCGGAAACAGATGCGAAGCCAACCATTATTATTACTGCAACAACAATATTTTTTGCTTTCAGTGTGTTATATACTCGACTTATCTAGGGACTATTATGATGTGAAATTAGAGATTGACAAACATAAAGAATCAGGGATAACTCAAGACGATAAAGGAATGTTTGTGCAGTGTACTTAATCGAAGTTATTCATGTTGCAATGCAATTTTTCATTATAAACTTTCATATTTAGTTGCGAAAAACAGACTCATAAAAATTATATCATTTGAAGTTATTTGCATTGCAATGACTGTGTTACTCGAGAGTAGTGTGAACTATTAACAATTTACTATTCCATATGTTATTTACTCCGTCAGCGTACGGAAAACGCATAATTAATTGTTACTGACGTTTCTTGACCAATGCAAGCTGGGAAATTAAGTCATAAAACACTAGTTTTTCAAAATCTTAAGAAATAATTTTACCAGCAAATCAGGAAATGAATGGTTTTGGTATTTAATTTTAAGGAGCGGCAAATTATGTCTGCACCCGGGGGCAGATGGCTCTGAATACAACGATTTAATGTATAAGGGAACCTGATAACAAAATGGCTTCCACTAATGCAACTGAAAGGATACGAGTGCGAGGGAACTTGTTAGGTTACGCTGAACTAATTGAACCAGGTTGAAGAAATGCGTGGTGCTCTAGCATGTGTGACACACACGTGCTTTCACTGTCTCCGTGGAAAGTCAAGGTCGCACAGTGCTCCCGACGGGAAAATGGTGGGGAACGGCTTTCGCCAACACGACTGCGAATGATGGAAGCGAAACGTTAAGAGATAAATGCAACAAGTTTGAGCTTCAAACACTGTACCAGCGATGCCAATGAAATATATACTACACGCTAGTTAAAAACTGACTTCAAATCCCTCAAATATTTGAGTTTTTAAGAAAGAAAATTCGGAAATAATATAATCCTAAGCAGAATAGCTTCCTCCCCAGCGCACGGAGAATGCAGCGGCCACCGTCTTATTATATGCAATCATTTGAACTACAGCTCATTTAACAGAACGATTTGTTTGATTACGAGGACGGTCGTAATGAAAATGTAACATTTTCTTGTACATTTTCACGGTAAGTAAAAGTAATGCAATTTATGCTAAATACGATCATGCAATTTTTATAAACAACGAGACGCGAGAAGGAAAACGTTCCTTGGAGACATTGAATTGGAGGTTTGAAACAGCAAAGGCCGAAGTAAAACAACACAACTATATTACTTCTATTAAGTGCAATTCAAGATTTTGAAAAACAAAATCATTTGAAACTTCAAGAAAAGGGTGTCAGAGACCTGGCTTTAGTGTTGGCTTTTCCTTTCATTCTGTTGTCGTAAAATGATTTTTCCAAACAACGCTCATTCATCCCGCTACAAAGTATGTCTACTGGTTTATGTCTACTGTTAACCCGCCGTTCTATTCAAATAACTACGGGTGGGGATTCCCTGCACGCGAGTGCTATCTACGCTTGATCGACGGAATAATAGCCAACCTAAATCATTGGAAAATATTCCAATCTTATCCATGCTCAAGTAAACGGATACTTCCACTAAATAGGAGGAAACAATTATGCATTTTAGCACTAGATATCGTTTCCATTGAGACAGTTTAATATTTGTATTAATGCATTTTACGAGTAACTGCAATGAAAATGAATTAAGATAATTTATATAAATGGTGACTCATTCAGAGAATCCTTTCATAAACAAACACACATTTGCTTAATTTTTTGAATATGCGCTTTGGACTTTAAAAGGGAATAGGATCTTCTTTTTTTAGCCGCAGCTGATGGGAATTGGAGAGAAGGCGAACTACTGCTGCGTAAGAATGGATTGAATGTTGGATGAGCGTTTGCTTGGCTGCTTCTCGTTATCATTTTGAGGATGACCAATTTTTCGACCAAAGATCATTGATCCATTTATACAATTTTCATTTTACAATAAAGCAACTTTCTATCAGATGCACATTTAGCGACGAATAACGAACACTTAGTTGAAGTTCATCACCGACCAGATCACTCCATGGCTCAACAGACCTCAAAACACTGTAGTGCATCTCTAGTTATTTTGACATGTTTATAAATTGAGTTTTCTACGAAAACAACGTCCACGACGTTTTATCCCTCGGAGGAGACAAATAAGGATTATCTCTCTCAATCTCAGAGCCTCTAGACCTCTAGGGAGAACGTTCACTAATTGCCTCTAAAACTTGACGCCTCTTCATTCGAACATTCCAAATTCCCTATTCATCACTTATGAAGGAGCATTTCTAGTAAGCTGGAGTCGAATACAGGCTCACCATTGAATATGCTCAATGCTTACACGTGCATAAATCAAATCCTATATCGTCATACCGGATTACAATCATCCATCTCTTCGGGAAGCGCTTCAAAATTATTTTAAGCACTTCCCGAGTTTAAAAATGTTTTTATAAGTGTTACGTATGGGAGGAGTTAGAGCTATGCTGGCGGCGAAAGGTACCTTGGAAAATTACGTTATATAAGAACCTCATCGAGCTATATCTCAAATTTCGAGTCGAAATCATTTCAGAGACAGCCTGGAATATTTTCCTACACTATCCTAATATTTAAGGCGTCCTGGCGTCGAACCCTGGACCAATTTGGGAGCTGTCGGCTGAGGTTGTACTGCAATTGAGTCAAATTTGCTTTCTTTGAACGTATCCCATTTGCAGGAAATCGAAGACCAAGATGGAGGCGTTGCTAAGGAAAGCTTCTTTGCAAACAACTTGTAAGAAGGGAAACAATATTCGGAGGGTGAACATAATCCGAAATTAGCTTTCGATCTCTACGTGATTCAATTCGAAGTGGGACAAACTTTCACTATACGGCGTCCCACATTAGCGCTCTTTTTCTACCGCTTACTTCTGGCCTCGATTCCAAGTTTAAGGTGAAAGGATATATACATTTACCTGAAGAATTTCCTGCGACTGACGCAAGAGTGTCTGTAATTTTGTCGGAGATCGCAAAAGAAGCTAAGAAAATAGGAAAGACCGTGTATTCTCTGTGAGGAGTGCCACCGGAAATTCAACGTTACATTATATGCAAGTGCACTGAGAAGATGAATTCACCACCGAATACATCACATTCGTGAAAAGCAAATGGTTTTATATAAAAAATACAAGTAATACACCTGTTGCCCCTTTCGGCGTTTGTCTGCATAGTTTAGTCTACTTCCTAGTTGGTTGGCGCTCAGTACGGTCAACGGAAAAAATTGATCTTTTGAAAGACTAGTACATGCTAGCATCTATTTTTCTGTCACAGTACCTGAACTGGCCATGTAAAAGAACGTACGCATAATATCGGAAACATTTTTCGGGAACATACTCGGTATTTATCGGGCAAACCAAGTTTACCGTCTAAAGATCCCAGATTCTGATGTATTAGAGCGACGCTTGCTAAATTACCACAATAATTCTTAACATATATTATTGCCTTTCGCTGAACCTTTTCTAATTCTCGAATAGGCTTGTCTGCCAAACATGCACACGGTAGATAAATGGACATTTCATTGGCCCACGTGCGGGACTCCTAACCCCATATGCAGTCCTTGTATTTACAATAGTTAAAGAAAAAAGTAAAAAATTGAAGAGTAGGTATAGGTAACAAATTACGCAATTCATGGAAGACAAAAGAAAGCTTGCGGGAAGAAACCATGTTCCCTTTAAGTCCGAACACTTGTATGTTTCGAATCTGGGTCCACTACGGAAAATAATTCGCGAGAATAACTGCTGGAGAGAATTCCTAAAAAATTAAGGACAGAACATTTATTTATGGCATTGTAGCATCATTTTATATCTCTATCATTAGCATCATTTCGTATTCTATATCTCCTAAGACAACATTAATCATCTTTTAAGTAATGAAAACGATGTATACATTTTCTACAGAAATTTTTAATTGGACAACCGGTTTTGGCGTCTCGCGGTCAGGTCACAATTGAATCTAACATTTGTGACCTTATGATGGCCATGAAACTGATGGTCCAATAAAAATAATTGTAGACAAAGTATATCATTGCTGTGAGTTTCCACAATATCTAGCCCTCCTCCGTAAATGTTATCCATACTTTTTGCTTTCTATTTCGCTTTCAATATCAGTGTTTTGTGCAAAAGTCATAACTTTATTCTCGATCTCATTACTCGTTGACAACTAAAAATAGCAAAGGGACATAAAGACTGTTTGGCCGCCGTCTGGAATTAATTCCTTAGTAATTATGAAAGTCAGTGCTTGATGTCCATGTGCTAAATGTGCTATTGCTCATCGATAAACGATGATTTAGCAAAATCACGCCGAAGAAGTGTATTTTCCATATGAGAACATAGAATATCGACAAAACGAAATAATATATCTTAATAAGATTTCTTACACATTTTTGGAGCAATACTGGAAACTGAAAAGCTCTTAGGTTATTCTTCTGCAGATGATTACTACTGGGCCCTTCTCGGAACGGTGCTTCCATTCAGAGGCTTTCCTAGTCGACCTCTGGAACTTAGTGCTTAAGGAGCAGTTAATACCACTACTACTACATTTATAATCTCATAATTACATATCCTATTACAGAGTGCATGAGGATCTTCAATTTTTTCCGAATATTTCCCAACAAATGGCTAATTTTGCTGTGAAATTTAAATCGGTAAGAAAGAGGTGTGCCATATAGTCAGAAACACCACTTGGAAACGTGTCCTCAGGAGATTAAAGCCGGTCCCGAGAGTTCGTCGAGAAACGCAAATAAAATAACAAAGAAAGATTGTATCTGAAAAGCGAAACTTTTTCTTTCAGCTATATTCATCCACTGTATTTGATTCGATTTATTTTTATTTCCCGTTTTTTATCTGTGGATTTTATTCGATCTCTTTTAAATATTAATGTTTATGTGCAGCCGTTCTGGAGACCGTTTTGTACCGCCCTGGAAAGAGTAGCTTCAGAGTTTACATTTATTATAGCATAAGCTTGCGGTTATGAAAAGCTGATTTAAAAACGAAAACTCGATTTTAAAAAGAATTATTCTTGCAGAAATTATAAAATTTCCCTAAGGACGGGTTTTTCAAACCACGAATTTCTTCGGTTCAGAAAATCACTAAGTGCAGTAATTCCCATCGGAAGGACAGCAACAGAAACCTTCAGTCTGCAATGGCATACGTCATGATAGAACATCGAAATTGTAGGAAGGAAAATCACAAAGTAAACGTATCTTTCGTTAAATATTCGCTTTATGTTACATAAAAAAGACGCAATCGAGCTGTTACAATACGCGAATTTGCTTGAGGAAGTGATCAAAAGCGGATTCCGCAATCTGTGTGACGCGACCTCGTCCAAACCACGAAAAAATTCAAATTCTCACTTCGGAATTTAATTCACCACCAGCGATGGCGATTTACGATTTTAAAAATTACATATTCGGATGATTTTTCAGAGAGTAAATTGGGTAATTTGCGTACAGAATAGCATAACTAGCACAAAAGATTCTTTGTATTTATTCTTCCTACAAATAGTCAAAGATTTTGGGCGAATATCAAAGGAATTAATACAAAATTAATGTATTTATCATCGAATCCACTGATTCGGCCTCGACTTTTTGGTGGTTCTCCATTACAAAGAAAAAGGAAAAGAGTCTTCTACACTTCCACAATATTACGGTAACTGTACAAGTTCTTTCGTCATTCCTTATTTAGGTATTTATAATCTTTACAGTATGAGGTACACCATATTATATCCCCAATCAATTTTCCAGTTTGATTGGGTTGGTTAATATGGTTTGGTGGTTTTCAAAACTACTTAAATACTTAAAAAATACCTAAATACTTAAACAAACTTGGCAAACAGAACGAATCGGAAAACCACCAAACCATATCTCGCGATAAGCATATATGTGACCAAAAGTGTTGTTGTTTACAACAGTACTTTCCACTCCGAAACTAAATTGAACGGTTGTTCGTGTGGCGTAGGAACACAAAAACAATCATTTGGTTCGGAAAACGCAGTAGTTACGGAAATGTGCATGTCTTTATCTTTAAATAATATGCATACACTTACAAAAATTCTACGTGACATTTTCATCTGAAATCATGAAACACACTGTGATTCCGGGAGCTTACTGGCCGTCCTTTCGCTTTTAAATTGCATTATTCCCAGTTCGCTTAGTTTAAGAAAAGTGAGGTTTCGTTCACAAATATTTCATTTGTTAAACAGAGTGATCCTTCAATTGGAACGCGGACTGTAACGGACAAACGCAAATGTGTGCAAAATGCAGACCCATTTCCCCTCAGCGAACGGTTTCCTATGGCGACCCGATTCCGAGCAAACAAACAAGTGACGTCAGTCGCTAATTAGACATTCAACTTAAGTTAACTGTATTCCTGGTGTAAAGAGACAGAGTTCGCTGCTGATAGGCGAATTTGAAGAGAAATAGGAGCAGATTTTGAGTGGCAAATTTTCCTTCGCGATCCGATTGATAGGAACATAATACGCTATTGGTGAACAAGTTAGCAAAAGTGATTCGTAAATGGGGAAAATTCTAATGGGGCAATTCGCCTAAGATGCGATGAGACATTGAATTGAAATCTGATTATTGTTTCTACGATCATTATACGTCTACTACATTTACCACATCAAAATGGAATTTTTCAAGAGCTGGAGATGAGTTCATTAGGACGTTGTCTTAAGCCTCCGCCCAATGGCAAGTGCGTAGATTCGCCCGTTTTACATCACCAAAGGGTTGACTTTAAACAGGAGAAAGGAAAGGGAATGGCTAAGATATGCGAATGCTTCAAAAGAGAGACGAAGACCGGTAATTTGATTCCCATTCAGTGTGAACGACAGGATGAATGAGGCTGGGTTGAGATGCTCAAACATTAATGCAAAGAAGACTAAGAGGATGGTCATTAGTAAGAAGAAACTCAACCAAGTCACCATTACAACAAGTTACTTAAGAGTTAATAAACTTAAACACCTGGGATGCTACATCGCAGAAAACTTACAAAACATACTTGTTAGATGAGGAAATAAAAATGCGGTTATACTCGAGCTGCATCCTACAACATGAGAAGCTTGCTCTGTGACACTTTGTTTAGAAATAAGACAAAATATGGTCCAATGCTACATATACCTAACCTGGACGTCTACAAGATGCCGCTTTGAACAAGAAACAGATTGGAAGCCACGGAGATGTCACAGAAGGATGCTTAAGATATCACAAGAACGAGGAAGTACTCAAAATGGCCGAAAGAAGGATCATCAAGCACACAAATGCACAAAATAAAATACTCTGGTTATATTATGAGAGGATGGAGGTCCTGCAACTCATAACAGAAGGAAAGATCCAAGGTGAAAGGGAAGCAGAAGAGCATGTTGGTTGCAAAGTATGAAAGACTAGGCTGGTACAACTTCATTCAAAGACTGCTGAAACAAGCGCAAGAACACAGTATTTGATGCCAATGTGATCGTCTACGGAGAAGTATGGCACACGAAGAAGAAGAATGTGGTTGGGTGAAAAGAGAAGGCTTTAAAAATTAAAGAAAATTATGAAAAGAAATAGCTGAGTATGCCTTCGTGACTTTGATGTGTTCGAAGCGATATATGGAGATAAGTGAAAATGTGTGAATAAACGAGGCAAATATGAATGTTTCAATTGTGAGAGAAAGAGCAAACAGTAGTTGGTTGAATTCGGTGAATGAGGATCTGAAGACCTTTAAGGAAATGAGGGATTTTATGCGAAGAAACCCGTGGATGCGTCACAAATTCAAGGTGTGTGCCTGGAAAGAGGAAGCAGAGACGAGAAATACAAAAATGGTCCACGGAAATTCCCTAGAAATGTCGGGGAATTCGATTTATCGAACCTCTAGAATCGAGTTTTGAATATTTTTACTGAAATTGGAATGCAGAAAAGAGTAAGAGCAAGTAAGTTTGAGTCGCAAGGAAGGGAGTGAGGCGGGAGGAGCGAAGCGCTAAAAGATGCTCGATTTGCAAAAGCAAATTTGCAGCAATTGGCAGACGAGGAAATCCAGGCCACACACGACTCTAAAGTGAGATTCTACAAAGGAAAGAGGTCGTTGACACTGTGAAATGCTGTTCTGTAGAGCGAGGGTCTAAAATAATTTACAGTTAACCATTAATACATAGAGAGAAGGCGAGAAGAGATCGATCTGGATGATCGTACAGGCCCAAAAGATGGGGCCCTGAGGATTTCATATAGAGGCAGTGTATCGTAATGAAAGTTACTATGCTCTCGCCGAATAGATTGCGATAAGGGTTTATCCTGCGGTCGTCTGCAGGCGTATGAACTCCGCCCTGAAGACCCCCGCAGGATAGGGGGCCAAAGCCAACAAGAAGCGTCGACGCCGTGGAGACGAAAGTACTGTGGTAACTCGACTTACGAACTTAATTCGATCCAGACCGGAGTTCGTATCTCGAAACCCAGTTTTCCATTGTATCTTACGGTAAATCCATTAATCCGTTCTGTCTTGGAAATTTTGATAAAAAATGTTATTTAAACATCTGCATGTTGCAATATGATCCCCGAGGGACGAAAGAAAAACGAATTTGGCCGTAATCATTTAAATAATTTTTGGTTATATGTAGCTATACAAATATAATCTTCCAGCAGTTATGAAAATATGTAGTAAGGACTTACGTATGACCGACTTCTTTATCACTAACAGAATTTCTTCTTCTGAAAATGCCGATCAAAAATGTAAACGAATCAGAGAAGCTCAACGCTAAGTGTGTGAAATCTGATTCTAAACACTGAGACAGCCTAATCATTTTAGGGATCTTTTGTGCTTAAATTTCCGGGCATTGGTAGAATAATCGACTTTAATACTGCGCATAAATTGAACACGAGATACGCCTAACGCGAGAACTACTAGTACATCTCACGGAGGGGTAAGTGTTATCTCTAAGTGTTATCTCCGTAGCTTATGAAAAGAATATCTCATAGGAATCACATTATCTGTTTTGATTTCTACTATAATAGAGGAAGATAAAGACGATGCACCTAAATTCTGCCAAATTAGACAAAATGTTGCACCAGAGAGATAGGTGTACTGCGTGGTCATATACATGCGCTCACGAATACATACACTCGGACTCGGGATTATAAAAGCACGTTTTTGGTTCGTCTGTCGAAATAAAGTTCGTATCTAGAGGTCATAATGGAGTGCGAAAAAAGTCCGTGCGTCAGAAAGCTGAGCTGATCGTAAGTCCAGGTACTACTGAAGTTACACCTCTATTGTTATACAGGGTCACTATTATCTATATATTACGGGTTTTTAAATCTCTTCACTTCGATTTATTCTCATGGGAGAGTTCGACGTTGAAAGTTCTGAATTTTTAATGCACTGCCCCATACCCCATATTTTAATACCCCATACGGGCTTTTCGAATAAGGTATTAGAGCAATTGTATGGAATATCGACGGAGGGGTGGTTTGACACCAATCGAACGAATCAATTCGGGCGCATATGCAGGGTGTAGAATCCATTAATTTCTGAAATTGTGCTTCCTCGGGTTATGGAGTCTTAGAAGAAAATTATACTTTACGCGAAAGAAAAAACACATAAAAAACATAACGATTTATGAACTTTTCTTGGTTTCCCAGATCAAAAGGGAAATAATACGATAGCAGAGCATTCGTTGCAATCAGAGCCGTCCTGCGGGTGCATCGCAGTGGGCGGCCAATCATAAATATTATTGCAACAACATTATTTGTTGTCATCTGTGTGGTACACATAACTCATCTCGCAGAGAGTAAGATGTGAAATTTAACATTGGCAAACATTTAGAAGAAAGAATTATGGATAACTCAAGACGAGAAAGGAATATTTATGCAGTGGATTTAATCAAATAATTGGAATCAACAATAGATTTTCTAGAACCAAGAAGAAATCCTCTTCGGATTTTGGAATATGTCTTTGTTAGAGAGTTGTTCAGAGTCTTTCCTAATTTGCAAATAGCTTTGCGTGTTTTATTGGCACCTCTGGTGACTTGCTGCTGAGAAGCGATCGTTCCTGAAATTTAAATAAGAAACGTTCATCGGACAGACTAAACAGTTTGGCACTCATCGACATTGAGAATAAAATTTGTGATGGATTTGCTTTTGATGAATTCATTTCTTTTTTCATTTCTTCATCTTTTTGTACAGGAATTCGTGATTGAGATCTCGAAATGTACAAAACGCTATTCTGTATTTCTTGTATACCTCCATCCTCTTGATATAAGAATATTTATCTTCCAAAACGAGTTTCAGTTGAAACGTTCGCATTTTGTAGCGAAAAATCTATTTCATATCAAGCACGACAGTTTAGCGATGTGTATTTCGATGATACTCGAAAGTAATGTGAACTAGTAACTCATAATGACAATTTACTTTTTCAGCATACGGAATATGCATGATTAATTGTTGCTTTGTGACCAATGTAAGGTCGGGAACGAATTGATAAATTGGTATAGTATAAAATAAAACTGGTTTTTCAAAGTGTTAAAAAATAGTTTTACTTGGCAATGGGGTGGCAAATTATGTTTGCACCCGGGCGGCTGATAGGCAATGGCTACAATAAATAATGTATGTACTTAGTATGTACTGAAATCGGTGAGACCTGGGCAAGGATAGTAAGTAAATTGTGAGACAATGCGTGTTCCTCAGGCGCATTTGTAACATATGAAAACGTTCGAACATAAACCATATATTAGGACACTAGACGTTTCCTTAGGTCAGCTGCGATTACTACCGAGTTATAGTTGAAACCATTTTATCGCAGTAGAGTTATAGTTGAAACCATTTTATCGCAGTAGCACAACCTGTCCTACAAATACCGTAACCCACGATTATTAGAAAAATTCGAACTTGAGAAGAGTAAACTTGTTTTCATAAAGCTCGTCCCCTCAATCTCCCGCGCGCTTTGGTCGCGCCAAACAAACGAAACAGGTTTTCCTTCGCTTCCGATCTCCGGGCGTTTCACTGAAACAACTTCACCGAAAGTTCCAATTAACGACTGATTTCTCGCAATAGAAGCCGAAACTTACATCAACAGACAATCTTTAAACTGATGTCCATTTATTTATTTTCATAATGAAAAATAAGAAATGAACAGCTCATCTACAATGAACGCCTACACGTAATGTCGCCAGCCTATTCAGAGTTAAAATTCTGAAAATTTGAGTTATAATCTAATTTACTTCTTCCGAAATTAACTTCTACTGGGGATGTTTCCCTCGAGGTAACAGATACTTAGCTATTGCAAATCCGTGGCAAAATTGTTGCATAAAATTGTACGGATGTTACAAAGAAAGCCTAAGCGTTTTTAAGATACCTTACAGATGAAGAAATAGTAATTATTCGCCCGAAAGTGAATCTAAAGAACTGGAACGATTTTGCGCAACAAGATAGGTAAATTGATTTCACCAACATTTAGATGGATTTTATCAACTTGAAGGTACTTCCATCTATGTCACTAGGATTATAGGAACAAAAGTTTTTTTTCACGCTTGTTATTCCTTGGGAAATAACTTAAAGTTGTGTCTATAAAAAGAGATTTTCTCGCGACTTGATTTGCTGAAGTAAGTAAGTAGAAAGAGGTAAGTAAGAAGTCTCACTAGTTAAATATCAGCATCTTCATTTTCTTGAAATTAGGTGCTTTAGAAGTGCTTCTAAACCTCTAATTCCACATTAACTTTATTTTCATACATTCACCTGTAGTTAGTAATGTTGTTAATTTCATGCAATACATTTATGTGTGACAGTGCTTTAATTAGGGAAAAAAACGAAACTCGCTAAAGGGAAGCTCACTGCATCATTTCTTCTACTTTTTAGAATAAAATCAAACTGAGAAAAAAACCAGAGGCGTCGTATCTCGCCTGAGGCGGGAAAATGGCAACCCTTGCTATATTATGCTTTCGTAATGATAATTTATGGCATTTGTACTTGTGTATGCAATTTTTTTTTACCGCGAATGCTCCTGTATATACATAAAATATAATTTCTTGCACGCTGCATTATTTGAAACATCACATTCCAACCCCATAATCCTCTTCGTTCATTTTCTAAAAATTCAACCTCTTAAACGTAAAATAATATGACCGTAGTAACGTCGAGTGCTTCTATTCGACAGCTGCACTTTAGGGTGTATTTTCGCCTTCTTTTTTGTGTCGTATAAAATCTTTTAATTCATTTAAATGCAACTGCGAATTATGTCGTTCTAATTAACTTCAACTAATAGTAGTTTTACTATATTTTAAAATTCGCTTTATTTTTGTATTAATTTGCTTTGAGCAATAGCACCTAGAAATAGAATAAGTGAGAATAATCTTGAGGGATCGATACAGAATCACTAGAAATGAAGTACGGTTAATCCCGGCCTAAATGACGCACCAGCGCACAGGACGGACTGTGATTTATCACTATTTATAGTGACTATATTTATGTTATACGGATACGTAAGACATCAAACAGAAAAGAATCGAAGTCCTATTTTAATGATGACACTTAATACAGGGTGATTCAAAAGTCTTGTTATGATGACGGAAAATCAGAACTTTTCTATTTTACAACGTAGATACATGAAAAAAAGATGAAAATGTTACTAAATACATCACGTTTTATTTGTTATCGCTACAAATGTTCAATGTGACCTCCATTTGAAGAACGGCACACACGGTTCCTCAATGAACAGATACCTCGACGTTGGGTCAGTCGTTGTGGTGCTACAGATCTGGCGCTTCACCACTGGCCTCCCCATTCCCCAAACTGCGTGCGATTTCTTTTTGTGGGTGTTTGTTAAGGACGCAGTTTAAGTCCCTCCCTTGCCTACTGATGTTCAAGAACTAAAAGAACGCATCACAACTGCACTGAAAACGGTTACTCGTGACATGCTACACAACGTCTGAGATGAATTCTCCTATCGTGCAGATGAGTGCCGTGCTTCAAATGGAGGTCACATTGAATATTTGTAGCGATAAAAAATAAAACTTTAATAACATTTTCATCTTTGTTTCATGTATCTACGTTGAAAAACAGAAAAGTTCTGATTTTCCGTAATCATAACAAGACTTTTGAGTCAACCTGTACAAAGAAACAGTACTGTTACATTAAAAATGTTATTATCGACATTTGTAATTAAAATCAACCATTTTCTATGCCTGATGCGGGAAAACATATTTAATAGTATTTTTCCCGATGAATCCGCGTGTTCGAGGACGATCAGACGCAGGCTGACTTTTGGGTAAATTTTGGAGTGAAAAAAGGGCGTCCTATGGGCCGGGTAATTCGGTATGATAAAGATCTATGTCCTCGCACTTTAAAATTGTTTACGGCTTGAAACCATAGAGAAGTCAGTGAATTCCTATCGATCCAATCTTTAATCACATTTCCAACCAAATTGCAGTCGCATGTTTGTTTTCTACATCTACATCTACATAAGTACCCTGCAAGCCGCCTTTCGGCGTGTGGCAGGGGGTGCATGCACCATGACTCTACTTCACTAATCGATTGCTTTCGCGTATCGTTCGCGGAAAAAATGAATTTCTGAAACGACTTGTTCTAGCATCTATTTCTCTGATTTACCTCGCAGTGTCAGATCGGCCTATATAACATGGGGGACGCATTAAGTCAGCTACATCATCTGTGAACGTGCTTTCTCTAAATTTATCCTTGTCTTCTATCTTCCAATGATTCCCATCCCGCATCCTGAAGCATTTGCGTAACACTCACTGACTTGTCGTAACAATTCTTTACAAAATCGCCTTTCGCTGTACTTTTTCTAATTCCCGAATCCAACACTTTTCTGCAGGGTCCCATACACTACACGCATATTCCAGATGAGGGCTGACCAACGCAACGTAACATCGCTCACAGACTTTTTCTTCACTTTTTTTCACATTCTTCACAGACAATTCTCTTCACGAATCCAAGTTTCTTAAGCGCTCGACCACATATATTACGGATGTGGATTCCCAGGTTAAGTTACTGGCGAGGGTTACTCCAGTGTATTTCACAGATTCTACGGTTGATAAAGTGTGCCCTCGGAGCCTGTACGAATAATCATTGGCATTATTTTTTCTTTGGGAGAAATTGATTACTGAACATTTATCTATATTGAGCTCCAATTGCCAATCATCGCACCATTTCATAATTTTATCTAAATCACACGATAGGGTTAATCTATCCTCCGAGCTTCCTATTTCCCTATAAATTACCGTGTCGTCCGCAAATATCCTAACTTTACTATTAATGTTATTGCTAGGGTCGTTGATGTACACTAAAGAATAGTAACGATCCGATTACACATTTGTTTTGAAGTTTGCGCAAAGACGCAAAATGGCACATGTCAGGGGCTCCTATTTTACTGAGAACTCGGTCAGCATACAGTAGGACGAAAAATTACTGGTACAGGTAGTACCAGTTAAAAGTTCTTCGACAGCTGAGGTAATTTGGCACTATTCGGCCCCCACCGGGAATCGCGACCGCTTCCACCAAAGGCGGACACCCAATTGGCTCTCCGGAAGATCAAATATTACTTTCTGTTCAACTAAGACATTAACGAAAAGCTTCGGCTATAGTTATCAATCTACGAAAGTGCTCATTCGATGAATTTAATCTACCTCTTTGAAAGGCCCACAACAACCTTCGCCGAAAGAAGAGGGAGTGTTTGGAAAAAATTCTGATGTCTACGGAAAGTTAATCAGTTCTAATTTCACCTCCGTATATAACACCTCTGCGAACCACCTAGGTACATACTTCTCTCAGATATTTGTATCAACACCATTTCCTCAAAATCTTGATAATTTTTCCCGTATTTCATCCGAAAACCCTTGCAACCTTCCTTCCACTACTTTTCCCCTCCTCTTCAACTTCCTCGCTTTACTACTTCATAAAACCCTCTCTTACTATCAACAGGACATTTGATTTTCCACTATCCCTTACACCTTTCATCGCTACACCTGTCTTTCGATACTCTTCCTTTATATGGCTTCTCACCCACATTATCGAGCATAAGAGCCTCGATACACTTTCTCTAAATCATGGCACTTTATCAAGAGCGGCCTTAGCCTAAGCTTCCTCTACTAGAGTCCGTTATTCTTCCTCTATCTTTCTTTTTACCAATTATGTCTTCCGGAAAAGTACTTTCTCCGAATTTATCAAGCAATCGCTGCCTAAACTCCTTTCTTTCAAGGATTTCCAACCTGCGTCTGAGAGCATTTGCATAACCTTTGCTTTTCTGGTAGCACTCTTTAACAAATTGTATAATATTCAACTGATTCATATTCATGCAGCAAATTTTCTACGGTCGGTTTTGACGCAATTGTTTCCTTTCGAAGGAATTTACTAAAGAGCATTTATTTACAGGATTTATGTGAATTTCTTAAAGGAGGATTTCCTAACAGTTCGGATTCAAGCATGGGTCAGTGTTAATAACAAAAGATAATCATTTTCAGGTTACGGACATTTAAAATCGCGCTAAGTTTTGATGTTTCTCACCTCAAGATGTGGATCTTCAGGCGAAATATTCACTCGTTCATATTTACTCCGCTTTCTGTGGCAGGGAGAGAAGTATAAACTTTACACCCATAAGCTTCTCTCCGCAAAAATCATCAGAAGCAATTCCCTGCGACTCGTAACGCCTCGTCGATTTCTCTCGGAGTTTGTTTACAACGCCATCTACTTCGACGAAAAGTTCTGAACCGATGGATTTTTTGGGAGTCTTCTTTCGTTAATACGATCTCCTCTCTTAGGGCGAATCCCGGACGAGGGACTTAACTTATATTTATTAGAATTATAAATATTAGGTTATAGAAATAGTTTATTTTTAGTTTAAAATTTTTCTGTTACTATCAGTAGGTTTCGCAGGTTTTTCACACCCCCTTCTTGTTGGTGTTTTTCTGCTGAGGAAAATTTTTCCCAAGTTCTCGACTTGATGTTTTCTCTACACAGTTTCTTCTCTCTGTTTTACAGCCCTATTCTTTCCTTTTATAACAATTAAATGGGTTAAAGGGAACTTCGCAGTCCCAATCTCGTAAAGACTTTTCTATTAAATTCTAATCTTAGTTCAAACACAAACTTAAGAGTGAAATTTTCGTTAAGAAGTTTAATAAATTCCTAATAGAAGACCAATCTCACTTCGTGAGAAACTCAAACAACATTCAAAAGGGAAAAGGAATGCGAGAAAATACACTGTAAAAATTTATCAGACAATAAATAAGACAAGACAATTCATAACACAAGTTGATTGCATTATTCTTTGGACGAGGGTAGGCCTGACTCCATTGCTATTCAACAAGCAGACAGTAATTTCTGCGATATTAATTCACCACTCTCTAATGAGAACTAAATACTTTAAGACCTTGATGGCGAGTATTGGTCTGATGGCTGACACCGGTCACACATTCAAATATCGTGGAAAATACGAAATTCAGTTTTTTTATTTCATAACACCTTAGCTGCTTTCATTTTTATGCTAGGCTCTTGTATTAAATATCCACAAAAATGAATTTGTTATCTTTTGAATTAAGTTTTTCCTGTGATAGGCTTCTGCATCAGGAAAGTGCTAAATGAACCGAAAGTTTGTTTATTTTCCGTTACAATGGTATTCTTACATTAAAATTTACAAAAGAATCACAAATATTACAAATAATTTTAAGAATTAGACTATCGAATCAATTATAAATTATTCAAAACCTACCTATATTATATTATAAACCCGATTTTACAATTACTTTCAGAAAACACAAGAGAAAAATGAGAAAGCAAAAGTTTTTTCCAGGGGGTGGGGTAAATCCGATTTCAGCAGCTAATGAATCGGACACATTAGAGCTAAAGGGTTAAAACGAGGCGTAGTTAATGGTGGACGATTAAGTAAGACAGTGATATTGTCTAGAATAGTGCGACCAATACGATTCGTGTGGCGGCTACCTGAAGAAGCCGGGATGAGAACAAGTAAACGGAAGAGATGCTCAGCCACGGGGATTGCTTGACTACCTGAGATGGATTCGTTGCTGGTGTCCGACGAAGAGGTCCTCCTTATCCTCCGCTGTCTTCTGCTGCCAACGCTGCTGCCACTGCTGCTGCTGCACCTTCGAGGAACGAAGGACGCCGGCGCCAAGGAGAGCATCGCATTGGGAGCCATGTTCATGGCGTTCTGCCCGTTCAGGTCCAAGTCCCAGAAATCCAAGTCCACTTCGGCAATGTCGGAGGAGGAGGCGGCGGAAAGGACGGGCGGTGGGGGCAGAAGGGGCCCTCCGCTCATAGCTATGGTTGGTATGGGCGAAGCGGGCCCCAAAAGAATCACACCGCCCCTCGTCTTCGACGGCGTCGTAGAAGAGCTCACCTCTTCGTCACCTTCATCCTCCAGCTGCATCGCGCCCACCACTTGTCTGCACAACACGGGCGCCCCTCAAGGCACCATTGTCATCAACAGACACTGCACAATTAACACCGATTAAAATTCTCCTAAGTTTGAAATAATTCCAAAATCTTGATAGAATTCTGATGAGTAATATTCAGAAGCTTCGCAATATTACCAAATCACTTAACAAGCGTTTAAATCCTCGACCGCAACAGAATTATTCAAAGGAAGATCATTACGAAGATGCGACAGAAAGCACCGATGAAATCCTTGACGGCTTATCCACTGTGTTTCGACCGTGACACCCGGCGGCGAAGGTATGCGATTGCTTCACCGATTTTCTACTTTATGGCGTCCCTTCGCGGAAAGGCGCTCGGAATTTCCCAACTGCGCGCGATGACTCGGCGAATCGACGAATTCCACACGACGAAAGTCTTCCGGAGTTTTAGACGCTCTCCGCTCGTTGAAGTCTCCGCCCGAGATGATCGGCCATCAGGTAAAATTCGTCCCGAGATGAACTTCAAAGTCGTCCATAGAAAAACACAACGAGAACGGAGCGAAGCACCTATTGGAAGCACCAACACCGACTCTTCGCCTGCCGAACAACTTTCACTGCCGACGAACTCTTTCAATGTCAAAGGCTCTCTCGCCCTACGTCATCGGACACCAACCTCTCACACACAAACCTACACACCGGTGCACACCAGCACTCTCTAGCGGACGACTTCGGAAGTTCTTGGATTCGCCTTCTACCTGCCTTCTGGACCTCACCTCGACATGGCCTATGAATCCAACCAATCGCACAAAGAAATTCAGTATCGTTTAACTATTACATCTCTCCAACGTCGGAATTTAGTAATATCCGACTTCGGAAATAGTACTCCCCAAGCGTTATAATTAAATAAATAAATAACGAAATATATATACACACACACACACAAACTTATCTGACGACGCAATAAATTCCTTTTACGCAGAATTTCTCTGCAGCAAACTAACAATTTTTAAAATGTATGTCGGTCACCGTCTCTATCTCAGAAACAACTTGATGCAAAGATATGACACAAACCACATTATTTTTCTACGAGGTTGAAAGGCCCACGAAAACTATTCACGTCCGTCAGAAGGCTCGGGTCCGAACCCAAGGTCCCATTGTGAACGTGTCCATAATAAATGCACGTAAAGTACCTTTTCATGACTTGCAGAGATTTTTTCTTTTACAAAATTAAATTAGAAATAACTGTCCTACGAAATCGAGACAAGGGTCAAAATAAAGAAAATGATTATGGATTCTTATTTTAGTAGTGAAATATTGATATAGATTCAAAATTGCGAGAATTTTGATGAAATTGAGGACATTTGTAAAATGTTGCTATCGTAAAGAACTCATCCCCTTTATATATTTTTTTCGATTAAATTAATATTCGTAATGCTTGACGGGGGCGTTTACTAGTTGTACATAAAACGCGTATTTCTTTGGAGTGCATATTTTAAGCATATTTCAATTAAGCTGAGAGAGCTTTCGTCAAGCTTGCAATTGTCATGCACCTTCCTCATGAAAGATTATCTGATGTTTCAGGTTTTTCAGTAACGCTTCGTTCTCGCATATCGTATCAATGACCATGATAGCTCCTAACAAAATTGTATCCCAAAGCTTGTTATATCACCTTTGCCTTTCAAATTTAATTGCCTGACAAGTTTAAAAGACTTCTTCTAACATTATGATCAGTTTCAAGCGTGGTTACCTTGTCGTTTTTGGGAATGATTGGGTATGTTAATTAAAAACCTAAAATCACGTCACGTATTTAGGAAAAAATGTCCATTGCAGGAAAACACCCGCACAAATGAGGGTGCGAAAAACCTGTGAAACCTACAGATAGCAATAGCTAAATTTTAAATAAAAAATTATATGTTCTGTAATCTCAAAAGAAAACAAAACAATAAAAGGAAAAATATGTACAATGACGTGGAAAAGTTTCCACACCAGAAGATATTGAGCATTATTAAATAGGATCAGTATATACATAAAAGTTAAATATATAGAATACAAAATTGATAAAAAAAAAGCCACAGACATGAGATCACCGATATGGATCGTAAATTACATTAAATAGACCGAAGCACGACAATGAAAGTTACTCACATATTAATTAAAATAAAAATCACACAAAGATATAGCGCCGAAATATAACCTAATTCTGTTTTAGCAAGTCGAGGTATGTTATTCTGGGGAAACAATTAATAAACTCTCCGTAAAAAAGAAAGCGAGAATTTCACCGCATCAGAACAATCTTCATCGATTCGTTTTCTTTCAACAGTCAAAATTACGACACTTGACTATTTCTCTAGAAAGTAATAACGCTTGAAACATATTCCGTATTCTAAGCTCGTTTCATGCCATTCGAAGGTAAATATAGCTGATTTTAAATTTCTGATTTCATAAATCAGTAATCCTCAATCGGATTCCTCCGAAAAGGATTCAGGGTTCATGAAACGGCAATTAATGGGTACGTCGAACAAACTCATCCGTCGCACACTCTATCGTTGATGTCTCCGCGTAACATACGTTGACTTTCGTCGTTCATCTGTTTGTCAATTCATGCTCCATATCACAACAGTCATGTATCAATATAAAATTCGCTACGCATGAAAGAAAACGCAAACAAAATTAATAGTATACTAGTATAATAACACATCCGACCTTGCAAAAGGTCATGTACTTCTAATTTCTTAATGTTGTTAGGTCGCAAGTCGATGATCTCGATGGATTTGCAGCTTCGAAAGACCTGTGCCAGCTGCGCTATTCCAGAAAACAGCGAAGTTTCTGTACTTTCTTCGGTTTTAGCTCAATATCTCTAAAGTAAGCGTCCTACAGAAAAGGTTAACCAATTGTATTTTAAAGTACATTAAATTTCCTACGTTTTAAGTATAAAACAAGCTCAATATTTTCAAAACGACATAAATCCTAAGGTCGGAAATGAAATGTAGATACTACATGATCAACAAAAGAGAAAGACACACAGATGGTAATTCAGAAATAGATAAAACCACTCTGGAAATCCATAGGAAATGATTTTATTGAATCCAATACCTTGGCCTCGACTTTGTGGTAGCTTTCCATCTTAAAGACAAATAGAAATAATATTTCTATACCTGAGGATGACCCAGCGGATTGAAACCATGGTCGTTCGATAAAAATATTCTGTGGTATAGAAGTATTATTTCTATTTGTCTTCAAAATGATTTCATCCTTACTCACTTTTTACGGTTTTTCCAGAGTGACTCTATTATTTGTAATAAAAACAAGATTAAAATTTGTGAGTATATAAAAAAATGTTTTGTACATCGTTCATCCGATGATCTTAAGGGATGAAATTTACATTTATTTGTGAAGAAACGTCTTGAATAGGAATTTTTCCAACTTCGAGGATAACATGTCGAATTGATATCCTTTGAGTTAACTAGTTATGATTCAAATCTCGGAGCGTTTCACATCTCGCAATTTTGGAGAAGATCGGGTTATGGTTATACAACATCATCGCACCATAAGGCACAAAAATATGTAGCATACATTATGTTAATGGTCTCTGTCTGTGTAAATACCTTGCAGGCCGCCTTTCGGCGTGTGGCAGGAGGTGCTCTACGACTCTTCTTCCCTAATTGATAACTCGTACTTTCACGTGTCGTTCGCAGAAAAAATCAATTCTTGAATCGGTTCGTTGTAGCATTTTTCCCTGATCTTCGAACAGTATCATGTAACATTGTATCGGTACATCATCTCTGAAAGTGCTCTCTCTGAACCAGTAAATTAATCCTTTGTTTAAATCTTCTACGTCCATTCTGCGTCCTCAAGCGTCTGAGTAGTTAAGTTAAAGTACAAATAAGAGACTGGTAGAATAGAGAATAAGAAGGCTAATAAATTCTCAATCCGTAATGATGTGCTGTTAAAAGAAGTTTATGATTGTTACATCGAAATACCTCCGAGTAGGTTGAAGTAACGAAACATACTTATTTAGAATAAATATAGAATGATTTATGTCGCGTGTGAACGAAATTAGTACAAAACCTGTAAAAAGTAGAACTGTCTGACAGCCCTTTTTAATTGTAAGGTTATTTATGTTTATGTAGATGAATATTTTTGTAGAATATAGGAGCTTATAATGACATTGCCAAGAAAAGACTGATTTGTTGCCAACCAGGGTTAATATTCGACAGCAGGCTCGTTCCATTTTCTTTCCTAATTACATGTCGGATTCCAAACTTAATTTTAAAAATCTGATCGCAAAGTAAGTAAATTAATACTGCGTTAAATCGGAAAATGTGTGACTATGACCGAAAAAGAATCCAAAAAGACTTTTTATTTTACCAAAAATAGCCGGTCAAAATAAAGAAAATGATTATGGATTCTTATTTTAGTAGTGAAATATTGATATAGATTCAAAATTGCGAGAATTTTGATGAAATTGAGGACATTTGTAAAATGTTGCTATCGTAAAGAACTCATCCCCTTTATATATTTTTTTCGATTAAATTAATATTCGTAATGCTTGACGGGGGCGTTTACTAGTTGTACATAAAACGCGTATTTCTTTGGAGTGCATATTTTAAGCATATTTCAATTAAGCTGAGAGAGCTTTCGTCAAGCTTGCAATTGTCATGCACCTTCCTCATGAAAGATTATCTGATGTTTCAGGTTTTTCAGTAACGCTTCGTTCTCGCATATCGTATCAATGACCATGATAGCTCCTAACAAAATTGTATCCCAAAGCTTGTTATATCACCTTTGCCTTTCAAATTTAATTGCCTGACAAGTTTAAAAGACTTCTTCTAACATTATGATCAGTTTCAAGCGTGGTTACCTTGTCGTTTTTGGGAATGATTGGGTATGTTAATTAAAAACCTAAAATCACGTCACGTATTTAGGAAAAAATGTCCATTGCAGGAAAACACCCGCACAAATGAGGGTGCGAAAAACCTGTGAAACCTACAGATAGCAATAGCTAAATTTTAAATAAAAATTTATATGTTCTGTAATCTCAAAAGNATGATAAGGTTCAATTATTTCACACTGTATCGTAAATTGGAAGGAGTTCAAGAGATTATTAATTGGAATCCTGAAGTTTAGCCCCCAAGTGAAAAACCAGAGTGCGCCCAGAATAGTTTGGATCCAAAATATTCTGCCACGAGTTTGCCGCCTTCGTTCCACAGCCTTTATATTTATTGTCATTCTATCGATTTATTTGTTTTTACTTCCATATTGAATGAAAGTGCCTTTGGCCACAAGAAATGCATTTATGGTCGAAGGAAATAATTTTGAAATACAAGAGATGTAAGTGCAGGTATTCCAAATTCTTGGAAAATCAATTCTGCAATCCATAATTCTTTTAAATAGACCCCTGAAAATAAACTGAAACTATGCTAAACTTATATTACATATTAAATATCACGAATTGTTTAGAATTTCCTATTTACTTCATGGAACTGTGAGTAAACATAAAATTGATGATGCTTTCCATAAATTTAAGCCGGATCATATATTTTTAATGAATAAATAATTACATCAAAGTGCTAAATATATGAAATTGTGAAAATCTTTATTTTATGGACTGGTTAAAAATCCTGGTTTATTGCAAGCAAAGTAGTTCAAAAACAACGTTTTGTCCTCTCCCGCCGTTCATCCTTCGCCTCTAAACATCCAACGGACATGAATAAACAATTTGTCAATTGAAGAATCCTTCTTTGAAAATTGAAATTATCTTATTGAGTATTTACGTCATTAGGTTTAAAACTAATAATTACTATTTTAATGTAAGTTTTGCACGACTTCAGATTATTTACAGCGGTATATTTTCAAATTATTTGTAATTTGAAGAATCGATTTTCGAAGTATTGATTTTCAAAGAATTTGCCTGCAACCGTTAAAGCACCATAAGTACTAACAAATAGTGAGACTAAATTCGACATAAGATTCTAATATCAACGTATTTAAAGTCCTTGACTGTTAGATAAAGTGATGAACATCCGTACGAAATAACAAAACGTTCCAAATGTTGAGATATCTTCTCGCTTAAGAAGAAAAACTCGAAGACAATTCGCCCCTGTAGAAGAGCCAAAGTGAGAAGATGGCAAACGCTTTTCGAGGAAATCTCGAGAAGAGCTTTCGAAGCACAGAGAGGAACAAGTATAGCCGTCCTATTTAAAAAAATTGAGACATTTAAACTTGTCACACGAATACAATAAGATCTATAGATAGAGATGGTTTTACGAACGTCAATACTGTTAAACACAACTTGGGAGACAAGAGAACACGAGGATGAGACAGCTAGATGGAAGGGTCGTAAATCTGCGAAGACCTTCCGGACTAAGGGCCCCCATAAAGTACGAAGACCGAAGGAAATACAAGTGGCACCCGGTCGAGAGGTAGTAGGTCAGTGGGGTGGTCAAATTTTTGACAAGGGAAAAGGCCGTTTGCGAAGGGTCTCCAAAAGTCAAGGCTGAAGACACCGAGAGAAACATATGGGTGATGACTGAATCTTTCAATCCAATAGTATTTTTCCAGGAGGGGAAAGTTTTCATCGTCCCGGGTTTGAGTTTAAAAATGGTTGAGAAATCGGGAAAATCACTCTTTGAACAATGATAACTACTGACAATTAATCGCTTGAAAATATTTCCTGATTAATACGATCAAAAGTTACGTTGTCGGCGCTGCCATGGAAACATGGCTTCGAACCAAACCAAAAAATTAAAATTTCTTGAAACCGAAAACCGATGTTAATTCCGCTCCTATTTGTGGTTGCCAATAATACATATTTTGAAGAAAATCACCTTTCTTAAACTGGATTGAGGATTAGTGAATGGAGTCGGTGGCCGAACTTAACCGACTCAGAAACACACATGATTTTCTAATGTTATTCCCTGGGAAAGAGTAAAATCTTTTTGCAATATACAGTTAACTTCGAAGTGGAGGAGGATTTACTAAAACTATGTAACTACGACTTGCTAGCAACTATTTATAAGCTTTACCCTTTGTAAGGCAGCATAAGAGATAAAAGCAAAAAATAACAAAACAAACTTTCAGAAGGATAATACTACAATTGTCGAAGCCAAGAGAAAAAAACCGGATCAATTCGGCCGGAAAGAGCGAAAACGGACCGAAATTGGTTTTTCTTAAGGAACTGGAACGACATATTTTAGGGTTTGACGCCCTTATTAATTTCAATCACGTTATTTATATACAGCGAAATATCGATCTGTCTCGTTTATAACGAATATGAGAATAAAAGTTACGAATACCAAAAAGGAACATAAAAGCAACGACACCTTTCTTAAGTTTCTATGTCCTATACATTCTATATCCTATATATATACGGGTAACTCGCATACATTTGTTGCATTTGCTTCCAATATGCCCAACTAAGTGGCAATGCATTCTCAGAAAAATGCTGCTACGTAGAGCCAAAAATAGAAGAGATAGGACAATACTATAATACAATTGAAAATATAAATTTAACTGCCACTTCTTATTGCTGTAGTACATATATTTGTAAAAACTTTACCGTCGGAAAACGAAAGAATTTTTGAAGGGTGAAGGTATCCAGAACATTTCGACTTTTTAATAATTAAAAATTACCGGACCACTCTGTGCGAATATGGTTACGTATCTTTGTTTTTCGCATCTTACGTTTTTCAATGTCTAGAGTCGATTTCTTTTGGTAAAAAACGTTAGAGAAAACTGCATTGAGCAAAACTCAAACGTAAAAGCAACCCTGAGGAAATGAATTCCGGTCATCGATGCTAAAATACGGTTCTTTTGTACTCTGAGCAGCATTTTGTTCGTTGTTCGTTTCGTATGTTCGTGAAACGCTTCACTTCTAAGTAAGAATTCTCCCTCTTCTCTTTCAATTTTCCTACAGTGGAAATATTTTCTTTCTTTTAAATTATCACAGTTTTCTCCACAATACCATTCATTCTTTTTCCTTTTCTTTTACAGGAAAACAGCCATCCTGTTTGCTAAAAATCTGTAATAATTTTTAGTTTATCAATTTCGCTCAATAAGGACAAAAGATTTACATTGTTTGGCATTTGAATGGGAAGAAGTGCTTTACTATGTCTTTCACGCGTTCCACTAACGTTATTAGCGAAAAATACCAAATGTCAGGATATCTACTAGAGTTCGTGCGTCACAATAAATATCACTCAGCAGCAGTTTATCCTCAAGGAACATTCTCGAGAGGCGAATGGAACTCTGAGCTCAACTAGAGTAAAACGATTGCTTACTTTTCCCTCATTCGGCCTCGAATACTGCGGATCCACATAAAGTAGGGTTAGTCTCACTCAGATTTAGAGATGGTCCAACTTAGGGCTGCCCGTTTTGTCAGTGGAGACTTCAGGTTCGACAGTAGCGTTACGATAAAATCACTCGGGTGGAACTCACTGCAGGAGAGAAGCTCTGATCACCGACGAAAGCCCTTCGAAACGTTCATCGGTCTAGAATTTTTAAATAAAGGATAATGTCATTCCGGTGAAGAGCGAGCGCGATCTTCGAGAGGCGACGACAAGGAAATAATCGCTAAAACAGAAAGTTACTTCTGGCCGTTCTTTCCACATGGAGAAGGTAATAGGGTGGATACGGTAAGGTGTTATTATACTCCCTGCAGTATCCCATTGGCGGAATACGAATCTAAAATCCATGCTATGGCTGAATTTTGCGCCCGAATCAAAGTTTAAAAGAATTAAAACCCCTCAGAACCATAATCTACACCCGAAACATACTTACGCTATGTTTCAACTAAATTAAATTACACGTATGGCCCAGCAAAGTTAAAAGAGTGTAATATATTCTCGAGAATTCTCGAGAGCCTCGACTTGAAATCCCGAAGCTCCAAAATGTCGTTCAGTTGAAATTTTGGCGCCATAAGCAAGAAGTCCTCGCCGGAAAGTATTTTTGACATTGTTACTTTCGAAATATATGTTAGAGTATTTCATTTCATTAAAAATAAAAATATTATTTTCTAGCAATAAAATATTTTGGTAGAGTATTAGCTGTTAAACTAAAAATTCAAGAAAAATTGCAGAATCGCTCTGCTGCCTTTCGGAAATAGACTCTTGCAAAGTACATGCAGTAAAATGTTAAAATACTTGCTTATTTTATGAGAAAATATCTTTGGTAACCATCATAATTATTCTGATAAAAATATTAAAGGTAATAACTGCCGTGGTAAATGTTCGGGGAGGAGTATGCAAAGCAGACGAAAGGAATTTGATGGTAATTTAATGAAAATGAAATCTAGTGAGTTAGCAGCATTTATCTGGGAATGCATTGTAAGCTAAAATTTAAAGTAAAAACGTAAGAGCCGGGAAAACATTAAAAACAAGAAAGTTATATCGAGATTTCACTCAACTTTAATTTCAGAATTAATTCAATAATTTTGATGTAGAGAAAATTATCAAAATAAACTTAATTCCCTTAGTTTTTTCAGCTTAACCAATGTAATACCCGTCGCCCTGGCAACCGCCCGTGTCTCTGGATGAAGCATTCACTTTAGTTGGAAGGGAAGAGTTAAAAAGGGGTCTACGCTCCTGACCTACTCCTACGTACGGAAAGGGCAGCAGCCTGCACCTGCTCCAGGACAAAAGATCTCTCGGGATGAATGGACAATCTTCTACAGGGGGAACTGTCATCCCTCATCACGCATGCGCGCGCACACACACACACATTGTGGGGTCATTTAAACCGTGAGATCCGATGACCAGAAACAAAGAAATTCCAAATTGAGGCCTCCCATCCAGTGAAGAGCGCGAACAAACACGCATAACCAAGTAATGGGGCGACAAATGAATATTTAATTTACATAAGAACGCGAAGCTACAATCTTAAAATAAAAAGAGATTGTTTCATTGCATCTAAGCACAGAGGGTAAAAATTATTATTGTTTAGAATAGATAATAGTTTTTATTACCAACTAGTAAACGCCCACGTCATGCATACCGGAACTTAATTTAGTTTAAAATCATCTGTTATCGTATATATCTGGTCCTCCTTAGCCAGAAACAGTCCGTAGTAAGATCATAAAAACTAAATATATTTCTTACCATTATATTTTTTACTGTTTTCAAATAATGAAAGCCTACTTTGCGTACATTTCTTATAGAAAAATATAAGAACTGATTATCCCCGTGTACTTATATGGAATAATTCATGAAATCAACACTCAACAATGGCCTTAGTCGTCAAAGGGATGGGTTGTTTATTTCCCAAATATTTTACGAATCGTAGAACCATTGGTTCTAATTTAATTTTGTAATAGAAACGACCTCTGCAAGTCATGAAAACTTACTTTACGTTCATCTCTTATGGAATCTTGTTATGGGCTCCTGGGGTCGAACCCGGGCCTTTACAGGGATGAGAATAGTTTTTCTGGGGGTTTCAGCATCGTAGAAACACAATGCAGTTTGTTTCAGATCTCTAAGTCAAGCTGTTTCTGAGATAAATAGGGGAACGGACAGACATTTGCTTTATAAGAAAGAAAAAAGATTTCTTATTTTAGTTTCAGAAATTTTAAATGGATTCCAAATTGCGAGAATTTTGATAAAATACGTATACGGAAAATGTGTAAAATGTTGCAGGAATAAACAACTCATCCCCTAGACGACCACCGCGATTGTTGAATTCGAGCATTGTCCCAACACACGGCGCTTATACGTCCATATAGAATCAATGGTTTTAACTAACGACAGACTTAACGTAGAGGGGGCAATTTTTCGAGATTCCATCACATGCTACGTACGATGTACAAATAGCACCGGCGGCCATGCAGGAATGTTTCTTGATCAACCCGATTTACTTAAACACATTTATGCGGCTGCTTGTCAACATGACGAGGAAATATTACAGCGAAAGAAGGGAAGATGTTTGGGAGACGAACGAAATATCAACGCCAAGGAGCTTTTAAAGCTGTAGGTTTCTGTTAATCCCACGAACAGTGTAATGTTCATAGAAATCGAGTTTTTAATTTTTCGGAATTCTGCTAAAATTCCCTACAATCATTTATTAATTAGCAAATTATTCGAAATTTCTCCAAATCAATCAAATATCAAAGAAAACATCTACCAGCAATAAATATATCGAGTTATCACAATCTTACGAGTGACACTTTCTAGCCTAGAAGGATCAGATGTACACTATAACAGATATACTTTTAAATTAAGTAAAGTCCCGTCATGCTCGAGGAGGCGTTTACTAGTTGGAATTGAATCGAAAAATGGAATCATAAGGCAAAAAGGAGACGAGGGACATAAATTAAGGAAGCAAAGGACAGCTAAATCCTCATTTATCAATCGAGGAATAAAGGAATGGATATTTGTTGCTTAAAGAAGTGGTTAAACCAAAACAGCGAAAGACTTTAGAAATCGATGAAATTCTTTTTATTAAAAAAATACCAAGTTTACGTTACATTTACATTTGAACCCTGCAAACCGCTAGAGCGCATGGCAGGGGGTGTAAAACACCGATAAACCTATCTAACCTGCACTGCTGTTCGCTTCTCTAATACATCGCGGAAAGAATGACCAAAAGTAACTAACCGTCCTGGCAACTATCTCCCTGTAACGCTTCTTCGTTTTGTCCCGAAGATCACGTTCGGTACTAACTGGGATGGCAATATCAACAACCTCCTCCCTGAGATCCGTAGTGAGAAATTTATTAAAAAGCTTCCTACGGTAATCTAGTCTTCTATCACTAAGCGAATTCCATTCGAGAGATTCTATCATAGCTGAAACACTGCTGTCAAATCTGAAGTCACCCTTAACAAACCTAGCTGCCGTACGTTGAACCATCTCGAGGCTGGAAGTTAATCCTACTTCGTGGGGATCCCAAATCGCGCAGCAATACTCAAGGAGAGGTCGAATCAGGGAAAAGTACGCTGTTTCTTTTACCCTCCATGAGCATCCCCTTAAAATTCTGCTGGCTAAACTTTGCATTCTATTCGCCTTACCTACCACGTTTCGAATATGCTCTTTAAGTTCTATTAGCCATTTTTATCATTAATTCTATTTATGTTTGGACGACCGTTATTTGATGGGAAGACGCTGTAATGTACTTGATGACTGACGACAGATTTCTGAAAAAAAATTGTGTTTTGTAAGTATGCTGTTGTGGACTGATGTATTCATAGGCGTGTGGATTTATGTAATAACATGTAGTTGATTAATCGAATCGGATAATTCGAATCTTTATTTTGTGACAATCGGCATTAATGGTTGAGAAAGCCGAAGAAATCCTTATGACTTAATAGTAGTATTATTGAATCACTGTAATAGATACTGCTGTAGTGGGAAGTATATATTAGTGTGGGATTTGAAGATATAACATAATTGATGTATGAATTGATATAAATTTCATTCTGGGTGATGTGAAGGAGATTTGTAACGATATCTCTTTATAATATGGACAATATTGTACGAGGGTCGGGTCTTTTTTCTCAGAATTTATCCATTATAAAAACTCAAATCTACACACATGAAAGAATTATGCTTTATCTGCTCAATCTATTTTCCACATAATCTCCTTCAAGTTCTACTGCCTTCCTCCAGCGATTCACTAGGGTATGGAGACAGGTTTTCACTTTCTACCGCCTTCTGATTCACTCACCCTCTACACCCAACTGTACTCCTGTCGACTCTAGATGTTCAATAGTATAAACGATTGTGAAATTTCGCTCCTTTCTCTACGCACAGTAATTCAATCACAGCACGTTGTCGTTAACGTTCATCACGGTCAGACTATATTTAAAGCTTACCATAGCTATGCCATCTACAGGAGAAAACTGAAACTATGCACATACATGTGAGAAACGTCAAAGAATTCGAAACTACAATTTCGAATAACCCGCATTGGATTTGGCTGGGAAAAAATGTCAGACATTACGTTTTGACCAACCCTCTTATAACGTATAACACTGAATGCTTCCCTCTATTGTATTTTAACTTATAAAGATCTTAAAGCCACCTGGCTTGTGCCTCATCTGCAAGGATTTCTACAAAAACAGCAATAGTAATTATTATAGCAATAGATAATATTGCAATTATTATCATTAGTTCGTCCATATCATAGACCGTCTCACGCCGAGTTTGGCCGCGGCTCCCAGTGGACTTCTTCTCTCATTTCCATTATTATCTTACAATTTCAGTGGCAATTGCTTCATTGATTCATTTGCGATTCGATGCGTTTAAATGTCCGTTTTTCTACCCGCTATTACAAAATCGGGCCGCTTTATGGTTCCAAGAGCGACCTGATGTGCGGCTTCATGCGGTACATGCGGCCTTGGACTGTCCTCCTCCTTCAGAAATCGGACAAGAAAAAGTCCACTTTCTCGACATAGCTCACGACTGACGGCGGCATTCCAGCAAAAGGAGGTCACGACCCAAACCAAGGAGAATTGGCAACAACGCGCTTTCACCTCTTTCTCCCGAACATTTGCCTAGAAAACGAGGCTAATTCCAACCACTTCTCCCTTACGTAACTTTCTAGAGAAAACAACGTCTTCTCGGATCACACTGACTCATTTAACCTTTCGTCAGCCGCGCCTCAAATGATAACTCGCGCCTTCCATTCAAGAGGTCATTTTTTCGACCAAATGTCTCAAATAAGTTCACCTAATTGGTGAAGACTAAATTTTACCTTATGATATAAGAAAGGAGGTATCGTTACACAACTATCAACTTTTTGTTATAAACATAAATAATTTACTTTAAGATCTTTATATAGACGTAAAGAGAACTTAAAGAGCGGAAACATGTTTCTATTAACACTAAGGCAAAGAAACACTTTGTATGTTCCACCAAGTACAGCCTCTACATATTAATGTTTCTATTACTTCTTAGAAAATTGAAATGTCTAAAATACGAGCTAAAAACATTTCCGTACACTGCTAGAAGTTGGATAATAATATTTATCGCAATTTACACTTTAAATTGGATTTAAACTTTGGCGTAATGATTGACAGGAATCTGAAGACTCGCTGTTTCCTTGATTTGGACACCTATTTACAAGGAACCATTTAATTTCCATGTTTACTATGTATGTCGCATGACTTAGGGAATATTTTCTCTTCGGAAAAGCGCGACTCTGCTAAGAATGGGATTGTCTTTTTGCTCTGGTTTGAAGATGTTGCTTAATCAAATCGGTTACAGGTAAATTCTTCGAAAATCAATTCTTCCAATTACAAATAATTCGAAAATATACCGCTGTAAATAATCTGAAGTCGTGCAAAACTTACATTAAAATAGTAATTGTTAGTTTTAAACCTAATGACGTAAATACTCAATAAGATAATTTCAATTTTCAAAGAAGGATTCTTCAATTGACAAATTGTTTATTCATGTCCGTTGGATGTTTAGAGGCGAAGGATGAACGGCGGGAGAGGACAAAACGTTGTTTTTGAACTACTTTGCTTGCAATAAACCAGGATTTTTAACCAGTCCATAAAATAAAGATTTTCACAATTTCATATATTTAGCACTTTGATGTAATTATTTATTCATTAAAAATATATGATCCGGCTTAAATTTATGGAAAGCATCATCAATTTTATGTTTACTCACAGTTCCATGAAGCAAATAGGAAATTCTAAACAATTCGTGATATTTAATATGTAATATAAGTTTAGTATACTTCCAGTTTATTTACATGGGTCTATTTTCGAAGAATTTGCCATTCGAAGAAATAATAGTTTGAAGAATTGGTTTTCCAAGAGTTGATCTTCGAACAATTTTTATGCCCTTTTGAAATTTGAGCCAAGTTGTGTAGAGTAACTCTATTAGGCGCACCACATAGATGTATACCAGTTGGGCATTTACACCTGTAAATTTCATTAGGCAATAAGTCCCCCTGAAACTAAAACGCTCCTCTCGGTCGGTAATCAGAAAGTGAAAATGGGAACAGTAATGGAGATGGAAACCTTTAATAAACAGAGAAGAATAGTGTATAGTCAACTAGAGCTGAAACTGAGGAAAAGGCTAGCCAAGTGTCTGGAATGGAGCGTAGCTGTTTATGGAGCGGAGAAGGTGAGGAAGAGAGAAGACTGGAGGCGTTTGAGATGTGGATTTGGAGAAGATTCGAGAGAATCGGTTGCATGGAAAAAGTACGGAATGAAGAAGTGCTCAGAAGGGAGGGAGAAAACTTTGATATAAGAGGAAGGAAAAGAAACTGGATGGCACATTGGTTGAGAAGGGACTGCCTGTTAGTGGATGCGCTAGAAGAACGGTTAATGGAAGGAAAGGAAGAGGACGTATCAGATGGTGGATGATATGAAGAAAGGTAAGAGAAACCACAAGATGAAAACGGTGGCTCAATAGAGAGAAGTATGGAGGACTGACTGATATGGGTAGGCCATGTTGGTAGGAACGAAAACCGAAGGATATCAAGCAGTTCTGAACTGGACCCCAAGAGATGTGAAGAGACCAAGAAGAAGACCAAAGGACCGATGGAAAAGAGACATCATCAAATACTTAGGGGTAACATGGCAACGAGAAGCTCAGAATAGAGAGAATTGGAAACGCTTGGAGAGGCCTACATCCGAAATCAGATTGAAAATGGCTGACGACGATGATATATGTATCTATTTGTCTATGAGGGGAGGGGGGTGGGATCCGGAGAGCCATGGAGTAGCGCAAACTTGCCTACAATCTAGGGGCTGGAAATTTTTTCCTTAAAATTGATTAAAAATAGATAAATTTATATTTTTAGACACACACACTGTTATTTTTTAGGAACGAGTGTTACTAAGAATATTTAAACTTTGATAATTTTGTACTTCTTTTCTGTGTTCTTATGTTACTATGATCATTGTTAAATTATGCAATTCTTATGAACATTAAGATGCGAGAAGGGAACAGTTCCTAGGAGACATTTAATAATAATAAAAGCCGATAAAAAACTAACCTTCGTAAGTTCCACGAGTGTTTTTTTCCGACCGTTTTCAACCATCGGCGGCCATCATCAGGTCAAACAAATGGTACTGATTTTATGCACTGCCGAAATCCAAGTTTTTGAACAGAACAATTTGAAAGCATCGCCAAGATCTGGGTCTCTGGGACCTATTTTTAGTATTGGTTTTTCTATTCACTCTGTTCGTGTAAAATGATATTTCCGAACAATATATTCATCCCGTGACAAGGTACATCTGTATGTCTATTGTTAATCTTCCGTAATATTCGATAATGACGGGTGAGGATTCCCTGCGATCCTGGGTTGATAAATGGAAATACATGAGAAAGAATTCCAGTATTTCCTATTTTTTCAAGTAAACGCATATTTCCACTAGGAAAGAGAAAAACTGTGTACAATTCAAAAATAGATATAGTTCATTGGAAAGTACCTTACATTTTAAATTAATTAACACAATTTCCTGTATGGACATTCCGCCAGTACTCCATTTGCTCCTCCTGCCTTCCCATCCTCCTTTCTGATGGCCTCTTTTACTTCTTCTGGAGTATAAAAGGGGGATTTTGCAGGTTTTGTCTTTCTTCTTGGTTCTCCTCTTCAACATTTGCCGTTTTGCCTTCTTCTTGTCGTTTTCTATAGCATCTTACACAACTCTTTCGTTGAAATTCCTCATGTATTCCTTAATTGCCCTTCTGATACACTTTCTCGGCATATTCGATATCATCCCTGATGTGATGATGGTGTGCCTGAATTCATCAATTGCTTTCGTCGTTTCGCCATTTGTCGAGTTTACTCACTGAACTTTCTATCCTTGGCTTTTTTTGATCACTTCTGCTCCTTCACGAATTCCATGACTTCACGGCTCCCACTTCTTCAATTGCTGAAAACCTATTCCTTAATTTCTGCTGGAACTCGTGATTGTTTTCTAATTTCTAACACTTACTTCATCATTCCTGCTTGAGACCAACTTCTTGTGTTCCATTTGGAGGTATTTACTATTCTGTATTTACTTCCGGTGTTGAAGGTGTTCCACACTTCACTGTTATATATATATATATATATTTTCGTACATAGATATTAAATTATTATATTATACATAAATCCCCTAATGCGTCTTTATATAATAGGCAATTGATATATCCGGAGAAGTGTCTATGTATGATAGATATTACACATAGGATTCTTAACGAGTCAAGAAACTTAAAGATAGTGATATATATAAATGATGACCTTGAACTTGTTCGATGACTGTTTACGATATCTTCACAAGTATAAAGAATAGAAATGGTGACCGTCGTTTCTTCACTGAAGCTGAACCAAAGGAAATGCGTGAGGATTCACTTCTTCAGTTTCATGTTTAGACGGCCGTATAATATGTATATATGTGCTCAAGGGATAGAGTGCTTTAAAATACGGGCGAAAGACGACTTCTCAGGTAGAATATTTTCTGCTTAAGTGGTGTACCAGTAGTTCTATTGCAATGAACACTCAGTTCTGCATTTAACGCCGCGATTACAGAAAAGTTTCGGAGGTTTTTACGCACGAGTCCGTTTATTTTACTCTTAACCCTCCTAATACAGAACTAAGTGTTTAGTTTTTGGAACGATTTTTATCGTTACTCCTTCCATCCAACCCTTCCTTTTCCATGCCGATTGGCGTCAGGAACCTTTGTTTGGCTCCTTCTTTTACCCTTAAATACATTTGTTGATTTATTTTTGAATTCGTATTACGAGAGCATAAAAATAATTAGCAAATGCAGCCAATTCCTGCTATCCTCGCTGTCGATAACATGGAATGTTTGGATTTTAGAACTCTTAATGATTTAACCTTATTTTTCTATATGTTGTCGCCGCGAAAAATATTACCGCTCATTCCGCTGATCCAACTCGCAAAACCTTCTAATATTCCATCAGATATTTTGGAAATTTCGACACCAAAAATGTCACATCATTCTCTGTTATTGGAAAGTACTATAGCAGACGTATTTTCTTACGCTTTCGATCGGTAAATCAATAAACGTTTTGAAAATGCAAACAGCACACGTACATCCTACTTCTTGGCAAATAATATTTATGTGAGGATATACGCTTAAAATCGAGGTTATTGTCCATTTCCTCTCGTTTCACACGGTAAAGGCAGATAAATAAAAGAACAGCGATGGCGGTAAAAAGGGTCTTCTTATTCAGAGTCGAAAATTCAGAAACGTACTGTAGCATAATAAAGTTGCTAAAACCAAGGGATAAAATTACTTTATCGTGTATGATTCCATCGACGCTTAAGAACTGAGGAGAAAAGTTTATGAATAGCCGATGTGAATAGCAACGTTACAGTAAGGAAGGATTTACGTTAAGAAACCAAAATGATTGGCAACCGAAAAATGGACCGGATGTTCACGTTAAGATTAAAAGACACTGTTACGGGTGGAGCAGGAATTTTGTTACTTAAGAAACAAAGTAACCACCGAGAATAAAAGTCGAAATGACGCTAAAGAGATTCTACCAGAGCAAGCCTTTCAACTCAAGAATTTGATTACGATTAATCCATTGACACGAGAAAAAGTTTAGGATGACGAAGTGTTTGTTTATCCATGCTATAAAATGCGATAAAGCAAATTAATTGCAGATCTATTCGTGATATGACAGAAGAAGCGAGGGATTGACAGAAATGGTTATTAGTTAATAGAAGAAGGAAATCCTTAGCTTATGACGAAGAAGAAGTGATGACGTTGCTCCAGACGGAAAGTGATTATAAAAGATATTGTAGCAACCCCTGATTTGCTGATTCCATAATCGAATAATATTTTGATGATTGGATAGCATGATTATTCTGTGACGTTTGATTATGATTGGCAAGAGAGCGAGTGACCATCTGTTTATGACAATCAGAGGGCGGTCGGCCGTTAATTATTAACAGGCGCTAGCTGAGAGCCTAATCCAATAGTAACAAAGACAAATTATTCTTGTTTCTCACTTTGAGAAAGAAGTTTATATTAGTTGTGTGAGTCAGCTTAATATGTTTACTACATTGCTCTCACTATATAATGTAAAGTCTATCTATCCACCATTACCAGTAATTCACAGAAGTACTACATATTGTAGTTGAAGATTTTATTATATTTTATTTCAAAATTAGCTTGGTGAAGCGACTGAGATGTCTATCGCATGTATATTTCATGGAAAAACCCGAATCAATACACACATTTCATACTGTGGGCTTCAATGATATCTCTGATAGTTTAAATCCGATGAGGCGCATGATATTGCTGGCAAAGAATTGATGGGGCCTCCGTAGATACATGCATAAATGAACAATATCGCATAAATGAACAATATCGCACAGCCGGAGACTGACCGAATGCCTTCCAGGAAGTATTTCAGTTTGAGGGGACGAAATCTTAAGAGAAAACTGATATTTATTTCATCAGGAAATTAAAATTAAAAAGCAAAGATGGAAACTACAGTCTGAATTATGAAATGCAAAAAATACACATAATACGAAAGGGATAAAGATAAAAAAATCTCTCTACGAGTTGTTCCGAGGACAATCTCGGTGTTGGAAGAGTAATTCACAAGATATTGAGAGCTCTTGCGCTTTTCGTGGAACAAGATGAATCCCGGAATAGGATTTTTCTCGAGAATTGATCTCTGATTGTTAACGGAAGATTACAGAAATAAAAAAGTTGCGTGTAAGGAAGTTATCCAGTAAAGGTATTCCTGTGCGATGTTGTGAAATTAATTCTGAGCAGAAATGTAATGTGAGCTATATGTGGTTGCGGTAATCGTTACGCTGCATATTCGATTTACATGAAACAATCTACTCGCTTAAATTATTAATTTGGTTTGACAATAATTTGCGGAATATAAACGATTTTTATTTAATGGATATCATTTTAGAATACCGTATTTCCCGGCCAATAAGACGCAATTTTTACCGCGAAAATTTAATCTAAAATCGGCCTGGTTCTTATTAAACGAGAGTGAGCATTTTTTCTGACGTCGAAAATAGCCATACAATAGTAATTGTAAACAATATTGCGCTTTGACTCGTGGCTTTTCTCTTCTATCACTGCAGAAGTCTTTCTAGCAATGTTGCGCTTTCATTCGGTAAATTGACGCTCTTCAACGAATCTCCTTTCTTTGTTTCACTTATAAGCAGACCACGTCCCTATGTGTATAATATTTGCTTCGTTCACCTGAAAAAACACGGCGCGTCTTATGGGAGGAGAAATGATGTACAATGAAATCTCCTTCTAACGTTCTCGTTTCTAACGTTTTCCCGGCTCTTAAATTGGATTTTTGATATCCCAACTACAGCAAAATTCATTACTATTATATATTTTTCCGTTTTTTAAGTTGTCCGTTTGTAACGTTTTTCCGCATCTTAAGTATCGTGCTTTAAGTTCACGTTTAGAATTACTTCCGCTGATAACGTATTAGCTTATGAAAATAAAAGTTAGGATTACCGAAGAGGAACATAAAAGCAACACCACCTCTTTGTAAGTATCTATGTATTATACATTCTATACGAGTAACACACAATAAACATAAACTTGTTTCTTCTGCTTCCCTACTAAGTTACAATGCATTCCCCCAAAAATGCTGCTACGTAGAGCCAAAAAAAGAAGAGATAGAACAATACTGTAAACCATTGGAATTATATATTTAACTACCATTTGTATTGTACCATTTGTATCTATAAAAATTTTACCGTCGGAAAACGAAAGAATTTTTGAAGGGTGAAGGTACCCAGAACATTTCGACGTACCTACCTTTTAATAATCAAATATTATCGGACAAGGTACCACTCTGTGCGAATATCGTATCTTTGTTTTTCGCATCTTACGTTTTTTCAATATCTAAAGTCGATTTCCTTTGGTCCTGTTAAAAACGTAAGTTCGGGATTTCACTGTAATTCTAAAGAATACGAAAACAATATCTGCCTATATTTAAAGCAATTCGTATGGTAGCGGACATTTTATAGCAATCACTCTGGAAGGGGCTGAGCGCCAATACACCTCGGGAAAGCCCTGATTATAATAATAAAAATTATAAAAGACGGCACACATTTAGGGGAGAAAGACAGAAATCGGATCCTGTTTCGGATAGAAATCTTTCAATATGAGGACTTTAAGTGTGAACCAGCAGAAAAAAGAATTCCACTTGTGAATGGCCTTGAAATGGTATTCGGTCGAAAGCGCATGCGCTGACCGGAAGAAATGGCCGCCGCTGCCAGTGCATAAACAATAGAAGGGAGATAATTCGACTCACCAAGGCCGTGTTATTCGATGCCCTTTCTCTTGACGCTTTCACTTTCCCCTGTTGTCTAAGCAGTCGCAGTGATCTTAACGTCTGTTTTCAAATATACTGACGCAAAACTGACATATTATGATAGACTGTTCATGACATAACTTGGTGCACACGTTAGAGCTCCCGCGAAGTATTTCGCGTAAAGCAAAGAGGAAATGACTCGGGACGTCGAAAATGCGACGGAGAAATAAAAAAGATCGAAGAGTGAATTACATTTTTCTTTAATTGTAAGACTAATCCCAAGATATTCAACTGACTCGACTAAATGCTTATACCACTTATTTTTACGGGCAATGCTGACCATAATCAATCATAATCATCTCTTTCACAATCATTGTGAAAAAGCTTTCTCTGCTCCCCTTAAACGGAACTGCTTCCCACTGCTCCTTTGACTAAGTAAATACTGTTGCACTCGGCTACTAAAATCTGGTGAATTGTAAAATTTCATGTAATTAAACGTCGAAACATTAAATTTTTCGAAAATGATTTCTTGATCGAGGACCTCAATGAGACCATTCTTTCCTTTATCTGATCAGGAATAATAACGCATTGGCCAAAATAAAGAGGGCCATATCATTCTTCGGTGGAGAAATTCTGCATCAATAAATAAGCAGCGGTTCAAGTAACGAAAAGAAATCTGGAATTCGACGGAACTATTAACTATATAATCTACAAACTCGCTATAAAAGAATTTCCTGCGTTTTTGTGACATAACGAAATATTAAGAATTCTTTAATTAAATTTGGACAATTAGTGGACCTAGAGGCCGTTGATTATATTTCCGAAAGAACTTCTTTAATGGAGGAGAATTTTTAACATTGGAAATCCGAAATTAACCGAGGAAACTCAGTTCCTCAGTCGAAAAAATGCCAACTCCGATTGAATGTAGTTTTGGCATAAAAAGTGTAGCGAACGGTTGGGTAAAGGTCTTATGCTCATTGTATTCAAACTCTCAGTAGACCATGTGCACCTGTTTGGTTCCCTTTAAATGCAACAGCTGAAATAAAGCCCCACCTCTAAAAGTACTGGAAAGTCTAGGTCATGCCTCTATGGGCATAGACTTGGTGAAGGGAATACCCTGATGTTCACCTCCATGTGGTAGAGGGGGGGCAACGTATGCAATACGGCTAACGAACACAGGGTCCGAGTGACGATAAGGGGTTCCCCCACCACCAAGTGCCAACGGCCTCTCATGAGGGCGGATGAGCGGGTGGTGGGCACCTTGTTGTCCATGAGGTGAGAAATCACCCTAAAGGCAGATGAGTCTTTTCAAGACCAATGGCACCAAGATGGAAAAGGCAAGGGGAAAACATTCCATTAAAGATCCTCGTGATATCCTCAGTCCCGCTGGACAATCCAAACCACATCAACATGAATACTCCTGCACTGCACTGTATATATGTTTCATAGACTGGGAAAAAGCTTTTGATAATGTTAAATGGAGCATACCATTGAAATTATTGAAGAATATTCAAATAGATTGGAAAGTCGCGGTTTATAAAAGAGCTATACACTAGACTGAGAATGATAATGAAATGTGAATATGAATAAACTGGAGAAATGAGGATTTGTAAGGTAGTGAGGCAAGGATGCTGCATGTCACCAGTCTTGTTCAACCTTTATGCAGAGAATATAATGGAAATGGCGCTAAGGAAGGCTAAATGGGTCAATGTTGAAGGAATAAAAGAAAAATCCATAAAATATGCTGACGATCAAGCAATTGTGGTAGAGACAGCTAAAGAACTACAGAAAATGATCGAAAGTATGTGTAAGGTCGGAGAGATGTACAGAATCAAAATCTCGTACATATAAATAAAACAAAGGTTATGAGGATTGGGAAGAAAGGAAGTAATTTAAAGATCTTATTAAAAGGTCAGCGGCTAGAGCAGGTTGAATCTTACAGATATCTCGGTAGCCTGATAAATAATGCTGGCAACTGTACTCAGGAATTTAAGATCTAAGACAGGCGCAGCATAGAAAGGTTTGGAGAACTTCAGCTGAAACCTGTCCCAAGAGAAATACACTATAATGATGATGAAATAAAGCCAAAATAAACAGCATTCTATTTTATATTTAACGTATCAAGAGTTTTTGCCGGTAAATATGTACATCGGCATGTCTTCAGAAAATGAAAACAACATGGTTGTTCATGAGGTGATAATAATCAAAGTACCTATACAACATGTAAAAGTTACTCATTCGGTTAGCATATAAAACAAATCATTCATTGACCATTGTGCCCTCACAGCAGGTTTATAAATTTTTTCCAAAAATCCATTTTTGCGAAGTTTAAGCCACTCTCGAACGAACCATCGTGAGCATCCCTTTGGATTCAAGTTAAAGCAGTAATTAAGTAATTAAATTAATACATTTGCCTCAAATTCATGTTTTATAATCTTCCTCGTGCAATGAAAGAATTTCCCGATATTTGGCAAGAGACCAAAGCGGAAAATGTTCATACTTTATAAAAAATTGCCAATTTTTGAAGAACTGTTTCTCGGAAAGTTCTAAACATAAAGAGCCAATTTGGCCTTAAAAATGTAGGAAATTTAATAATTTAAAAAATCTAATTGATTAATTTCTTCTGTAGGACGCATACTTTAGGAGATTTTAGCAAAACCAGAAAAAAGTGCGAACCTTCGCTGTTTTATTGGAAACAGCGCATCTCGCACAGGTCTTGGAAGCTGCGAAATTGGTTTCCTACTATTGATCCTAACAACAAATTGAAAAAATTAGAATTACATGACCTTTTGGAAGGTTGGATGTATAAATTGACTGGACTATATAAAACTGAATCAGTTTCATTTTTGGGCCAAAAAAGTCTGAGAACGAAGTATATATTTCTAAAAAGAAATCTTCTCTATTTTAACAAAACATGTTGTTTCTTGCATCTTGATTTCTTGTAGATTCTACTTCTTGCATTTTTTGGGCGAAACAATTGAGTTTGTACGGTCATTTCCAAATTTCGGTGACAAAATTGTGATTATCTTTTTCTTTAAAGAAGTCTTCCGGAAAATATTCCCTAATTTGAGTCACACCAAGTAAGGTTTCCTCGAGAGAATATGATGATATTTATTTATTCAAAAGAAACTCACAAACAACACAAGACCATTTGCAATCGATAGAAAACAATGAATTATACAACAAAAAGTAAACAAATTTAAAAGAAATTAATCAAAATCATAAAAAGACAAATATATAAATAAAGAATAGAACCAATTATACAATTACAATTTTAAATAAAAGTACAGGTGACAATATAAGTCATACCAATGGATGTAGTGAAGGAGAAAGAGGAAATGCAGATGTGGCAATCGGTAGATAAAGGATCGTTTGGTGATGGAAAGTCGAGGTGTAGAACAATGAAATTAAGTGTTTAATCGGATGGGAAGGGATACTGAGGGTAAAACGGAAATAAAATCATTTTGCATTTATCCTTAACGATATTCTGAAAATAATGACCGTGGTTAACCTCTTTAAACGTTCGATGAGATATTCCTGAGGTATTTTTCTTCTAATTTAACGATATGAAAGGGCTGCTCACGGTACCGGAGAATCAACAGAAAGATATTGGTCTCTGAAGAATTTTAATGTTAGAATCCGAAGCCAAACAGGCAAACAATAATGTATTGTTGGTAGTACGCAACCGAAGAAGAATGTCGTTTTGGCAGAAATATCCGATATTTCAGAAATGCGATACATTAAACCAACCATTCTCACTGCCCGGAAAGAAATCCTTTCACGAGAAAGACCAAAACGACGATTGACATGTGGAAAGATGAAGGAAATAGAACGAAGTGGAGGAACCATCGGAGAAGGAAGTTTTCGACCAAACCGAAAGACGCAATTTCTCATACTTTGTGGCACAAGTGACGTTTTGAGCCAAACAATCCCTTAGGAGGGAATATCCTAGAATGGTCGATTACAATAGTGGAAGTCAATAATTTGAGGTCCTCCGTGGCTTGGTCCGTGGAGACTGAAGGCAATCGGGGTGGGGATGGGGGCGTTGACTTGGCGACCTTGACGAACTCGATTGGGACGACATCTGAGCGGCTGAAACTTGTGTTCCTCTCACTTTTCATTTCTTCCCCTCAAATGAATTCCCAAGGTCAGCCTCCTTTCTACGCCGTAACTAAACACCTTACAAATGCTATTTTTCCAGTACCTAGACACCTCGCAAAGCTACATTTCTTAACTGCGCTTTGAATTCAGAAAAAAATAAGACTCCTCCGAAGCACATTCTCCAACAAAATTTTATGATAAAACGTTAATGAGTTTAGCAATGACGTGCAGACGTTTGTCTTTGGAAAAAGCAAATTTTGACGAAATTTTAGCATACTTTTTAAAACAACGATCAATTTCTAATCCACTGTTTGTAGATGGAAATTTGATTGAACCTCGTAGTGGTTAGCGGTCAACATGAAGGTCCCGGATTGGGGCCTCGGCTACTCGGATTTCTCCTCTTAGAGATTGGTCGAGTGTGGTGGTCGCCTATTGTTATTTCCCGATTCTTATGAGTGCAGCGCACCCGCGCGGCGGAATCCAAGAACAGCCAACCATTATTATTATTACAACAACATTACTTGTTGTTGGAATTGGATTTTGTTCGATTGTGACGTGGAATTAAATATTGGCAAACATTTAGAAGAAAGAATTAAGGATAACTCAAGACGAGAAAGGAATATTTGTGCAGTGGATTTTATCGAAAAACTGGAATCGATAAAAGATTTTCTGGTACCAAGAGTAAATCCTCTTCAGGTTTTGGAAAATATATTTAGTATAGATTGGATCGGAGTCTTTCCTAATTTGCAAATAGCTTTGCGTGTTTTACTGACACTTCTAGAGACAGTTGCAGCTTAGATAATGATACTCAAAAGTAATGTGAGCTATCAATTCTTAATAAGGACCATTCACTACGTCAGAATAAGGAATACGAACAATTGATTGTTACTGATGTTTTGTGACCAATGTAATCGCGGGAACAAACTCATAAGACACTGGATTTTCAAAGAAATTCGTAAGAAATAATTTTCACCTGCGAATCAGGAAATGTATGGTTTTGGTATTTAATTTTAAGGGGCAGCGAATTACGTTCTAACTCGAGCGGTAGATAAGCTGTGCGCTGCTGTGGTTCCTCTCCTATAATGTCTAATGAATGGATGTCTGTGAGGAAAATATACGAATAAACATATCATCACCGTCTTCATTTATTCGCTGAATTACCATTAAACCATTAAACCAAATGAATATATGTATGATAGACAACGCCACTTCAGCTCAATATTCCGTCTATTAAATGAACTACTTCTTCGATTAATACAACATTCGTTTGAAAAAATTCTTTTAATGTATTAGAAGATCAATTTCAATTCAGAAAAATTTTCCTATAAAAATGGAAATGATAATTAAATTTATTTCATTCCTCTATTCAGCATTCAAATATACAATCCAGCACTAATATCAGTGTTCTTTTATGCAAGCGCTTTAAGATAAACAATATTCTTCGCCTTTCCCTATATTATTTTTTCTAATTCCTGCGCATACAATATATAATTGTTCATGTAAGGTTCATAAGGAGTCAAAATAAATACCAACTTATTTCATCGACTGCCCTCGTGATTTTTTTATTTACACTACGAAAGTTAGTTGAATTGGAAACTGTAATGATTTTAATTCGAGATAATTAGGGAAATGAATTTTAGGAACTCTCCTTTAGGACGCCATCATAATCGCAGCTGCAATAATATTTGAGTGCAATGCCCTTAAACACAACCTATTTTCGTTACCCACTTTTGGAGTGGCCAAAATTTCTAAGCAATATGATTGGCGCCTCAATTTCAGTTTAAATTCGAGGTTTTTTAATTTATCGTTTTCCAATTTCAAGTTTTAAAATGTGATGTGGTAGACCAGATGGTTGCAAGGAATTTAGATACACTGATTGGTAAAATAGAGCCTGAGCAGGACCTATCGCATTGTCTACAGGTTACAATTACTAGCTGAAAGTAGGAAACATATTTGAAATCTTTAAACTATACACACTGTCAGTTTTAAGAGCTGAAACTGCTTAAACACATCAAACATACCGAATAAACCGTGTTTCCTGCAATTACTTGCTATGTCTGGAGGCGATTTCAGGTCAATTAGGTCATGAATCTTTCTCACCAGTTTGCAGAAATTAGTTAGGGATGCCATTAATCCTAAGGCCAGTGAACCGAAAATAACCCAACTGAAGCATCCTCCCGGAGATAGACTCTCGCATCACTGATAGTTTCCATAGCTTCAATTATCTCCACAGGTATTTAAGGCATTCATTCATTGCTGACTTTGAAATAACAGGCAATGATTGTCAGCTTTCAATATCTCAACAACACCTTCCGAATGATTTTTTTCGGTCTGAACTCAAATGTGACTCATTTTCTAAAATGTATTCCATCAATTCAATTTCTTACAGTTTGTAACTCAAAACTTCTTCAGCGCCAATTTCATTATTTTGAAATCTCTTTCTTTTCGGCAGATCATTTTGCTCGACATCTTTCTCAATCGTCGAGACTTTTCAATGCTCTATCGTAAATACCTGGACTGAAATCGGCACTGTCATTTGGTTTGTTTGTCATTTTTATTACTTCTGCAGCTGATGAGGAATATTCTCAATCATAGCCATTTTAATTCAGTTAAAATGTATTCGACATAGCAGATTTTCCAGAGAAATAACAGAATAACACACCTGTCATTCCTTGGGTTTCAGCGGCTCTTCCGTGTGATTCCTTCCTCACATTTCGTCAAGAGCATTGCAAACAGATGCCTTATTCTGCTTTGTGATCTTATATTTGATGCTTCATCGAATGTACACTTACAGTGATCCTAACGGGTACGCTTTACGGACATGCTGTACGGAAGGTTTCATAGATTTCCCCATTGGCCGTCTTTAAATCTGTAATTGAAGTTGGGCCATCATGCAGTAACACAAGCGAGAAAAGCACTATGAATTTGAGGGATGTATGGCACCACCACACCCCAAACATTTTATGTCCACCATATTTCTTCCCATCTTTCGTCATTAATATCTTTTCATCGAAGTATTCCACGCAAAATACTGTGGCACATCGGTGAAACATTTTCAAATTGAACGGCCTGGCACAGTTGGAAAATTCGTCAATCGCCTTGCACCTCATTGGGGCACTGTCACTCTATAAATCAACCAAAGTTTAGGCGATTCGACGCAAGAATGGTTCTGAGAAGAAACCCTTTGCAACGCGACTGCACGTTTTACCCAAGTGAGCATATACACGTAAACGCTATCTACAAAAAGATTAAATGGTAATTCAGTATTTTATCGTGCCTGATTAGGAATTATGTGAGGCATATTAGATTTACCGTGAGATAAAACATAATACACGCGAATATAACAAATGGCCGCACTGTTTTCTCCCCTGCTCGATCGGGTATTCGATTGAAAAATTGGCCAAATTGTCTAGGTTGTTTACAGGAAGTAAAATCCATGAAAAGTTCACCAATATTTCGAGTATTTTATCAAATTTCTCACAGAGTTGAATCCAAAGATGAATTCCATGACAAAAATAATAATCTTCATTCCATCTCCTTACTTTTGGCGAAGGTATTTATCGATTTTTTATGACTGTTCTTTCTAATTTAATTTTGTGAAAGAAATTAAGCTAGCGACAGAAATGAACATTACATGCATCTCTTATTGAAGGGATTTTACTCGCCTGGGATCGAACCGGGACATTTAGGTAAATAAAAAGTAGCCTATACTCTGCACAGAGAAGATATTTAACTATGTTTACCGTTTGAAAGTTGTGTAAAGTCTGGTTCTCGAGTTTTCGTGGCACATCCACGAAAAAATCCACAATCGCAAAAAGAGGAGCCAAAAATTATATAATCTGTTCAAAGAGATTTGGAATCGGAATGAAAATATAAAGTAACGTCGCTCATGTTATATAGCCGTTCTGCTTATTTGTTATTCACTTATTTTACTCACTGATCCAAGACCATTTAAGTCTTTAAAAGACCCGAAGCACAAAGATAAAATCGAGGTACCAATTAGGAATCATGGGAATAAGAATGCACGAATAAAAATGATTTTTTTGTAACTGAAGATAGCTGTATTGTATTATTGAATTTTTATAGCTAAGAAATAGTTGCAATCGATAGTGTAATGTCGTAACTGCAAATGTTGTAACTGGAAATGTATAAATAGTAATAGTGTACTGTGTAGCTAGATGATAGATGTTCTGTAATAGCCGTGCAACGTCACAACGTGCATTTTAGTAATTAGCATAGAATATATTGCGGTATATTTCAGCCGTGGAATAATTCTAAAATAGTATTTTAACGAATGACGTTTCCACAGGAATATTAGTCCGTCTGTGTCAACAGTGATATTTGATCAGAGAGAAAGGCTTGGGAAAATTGGAAACTTTATCTTTGGCTCTCAGGAAACAATAAGATTTATGATGAAAAGAATAAGAAACACTTTTACACTTTTAAATAAGATTTATAGTAAGTATTAAAGAAATCAAATTTTTAGAATATTAAAAAAAATAAATACAATACATTAAAGTTTGACACGCCTTTAAGAGTAATTTCACGTGAATAAAAACTATATCAACCACCAATTAATTATTAGGACGCTGCTTCGACACTTTTCCTTGATTCATAACTTTGATAATAATATATATTCAAGGACGCTAATCTCGTACGACGTATAACTGGATTTGTGAAAGAAAACTGCAATGGGAGTAAAAACGATGTTTAGAGTGCTACTGTTACGCCGCCTAGCCATAGAATCTGGAATTATAGAAAGCAGCAATTTATCTACGTATTGCGACACTACTCTCACAGAGCAATTGAGGACTGCCGGTTCATAAAATGACGATGTTAACATTTCGAAAAGACTACTTCATAAGCCTCGAATTCATCGAGAATCATTCCTTACTGAACCAAACAATGCGTGATATTCACTGGCTGATCTAGATGTAAGAGGAAGTTTGTTTCTCTAGACTTCAGGATGTCAATGGGAAAGCCAATCGATAATTTTCTTTCTTATTCATCAGAGAACTCCTGAAAAAAGATCTGCAACGCACTCGTATAATAAATGAAGAAATTGCAGAAACTTTTCTCGTTCAAATAACCTTTTTTCTAAACTTTGAAAAAATGAATGCATTACTTTTACGTAACGAGTTTTAACATAGAGAAACATAGCTTCAAAATCCGACAGTATAAACAAGAAAGTTCACCGAACTAATAATTTATCAGACGTGTTTCGTGAAAAAAGTAAATAAAACAGAGTGACCGCTTCTCAAGGTGAAATGGAGACGCCATTTTCTGCACATTCACACGGGCGATATCGAGGTTTAGTTATCCAACAGGCGAATGCATACAATAATGCAGCAGGAAAGAATTTAAAATTACGACAGACGCACAGCCACTGCTTAACATGTTTAATTGCTTTATTTTAAAAGTTGATGCCAATTTGTAATGATTTAACGTTTTGCAAGAAAAATTTAAAGATACAACCAAATGCTGGCGAAAAATTAATTTTACTTCCGAAGGAGTGAAAGTATACATTTTTCCATAGAATACTTTTAATTTCCACTAGCGGTTTTGGCTTCGATTTCGTTCAGAGACTCAGGTTCGGAGGAAGAAGATTAGGCTGCTATTGCTTGATAGATTTCGAGAAAGTGCATTTGCGGAAGACGTAATTGGTATTATGCGACCCTCTTCTGCTACTTCGGCCGATCCGAGCGTAAAATGAGAGAAATAGTTGCGAGGAGAAGTCGTTTTAAGGACTCATTCTTTCCGCGAATGATTAAAGCTATAACAATATGCAAAAGAGGAAACTCTAACGTTTAATATTTACACCCCACTCTCTGAAAGTAGGCTCGCAGGGGTATTTATGTGGATGCAAGAAAATGCATTCAATTGCAGGGAAGGGTTAGAAGCAAAACAACCTGATATAAAACATTTTTAGCCGTTTTCCAAAACTTTTAACTCTTAAATAAGGAAGAAACATCCGATAGAGACGCAGTGGCTGGAACCTGGATATTTACTAGCACTCGATCAGAATTCCCTTTAATAACGTTCCCTGTTTTATACCTGTCAATATGCTAAGATTCGGAAATGTGAAACAATGACATCCAGCCAAATGGAGCCAAAATAAGGCTGAACTTAAAGATTTATACTCACAATAAAGTGATTTCCTCCTCAAAGTGAGTGTGGGGTCAAGGACAGGGAGATTCGTTTGATTGGCGGAAGGAAGTCGGAGTGGAAGGGGGAGGGCAGTGCCTCCGCGCATAGTACGATGATCTGGATGAGATGTCCTTGAGGGTACCGATTATTCCCTTATTTAAAACGACGAAAAATCTGCTCAAATGAGACTTGGCTTCGAAGACAATTTATCACCAATTCGTGGAAAAGTTCAATAAAGCGCATTAAATACTTCAAAGCGTTAATAAAAGGAATTTAAAGAGTTTTCCAAATGGGCTGCTTTACCTTTCGTTGGCTAAGATTGCATGCAATATGCCGCCCCGATAAATTAAATAACAAAACCATATATTTCCTGATTTGCAGGTAAAAATTATTTTGTAATCCTTTGAAAAAAACAGTGCTTTATGATTTCGTTCTCCCAGAACACATGAAGACATCACAAACAGTTAATTACGCATAGTAAACTGTAATTATGAGTTAACAGTCCACATAACATTATCATTGTCATCGAAATTCGAATTACTTAAAATGATATGATTCGTAGTAAATCTCCTTTTCGCAACTTAATACGAAAGTTTCTAATAAAAATTGTATTACAGTATAAGTAATCAGGGATTAAGGAGGCAAATAAGAAATAGAGAATAACATTTAACTTAAAATACGTACATTTCGAGATCTCAACTGCGACTTCCAGTGTAATATCATCAAAAGCTCATCACACGCTCCATTATCTACGTTGACGAAAGCAACACTGTCTTGGCTCATCGACGAACGCGAACTTTTCTTGATTAATTTGAATTTCGAGAATGATCGTTCCTCAGCAGCAAAAGTTAAGGGACGTCTCAATAAAACACGAAACACGCTATTTGCAAATTAGGAAAGACTCCGATCAAATCTCAAGTAAAGATATATATACCAAAACCTGAAGAATTTGTTCTTTACACCAGAAAAGGATTTATTCCTTACCAGAAAAGCTTTGATTGATTATATTTCTATTCTATTAAATCCATTGCACAAATAGTATTCCTTTCCTGCCTAGAGTTACCCGTAATTCTTTCCTTTAAATGTTAGTTAACCTTAAATTCCACATCACAATCTCTCCTAGAAAAGTCGGGTGTGTCACACAGAAAACGACAAGTAATGCTGTTGCTATGATAATAATGGTTGGCCTCACGCCGTCCATTAGAAGCCGCCACCCGGGTGCGGTACACCCACAGGCTAAGGATCATCGATATAACATTCTATAAATTACGAAAAGTGACTCATTTATCTCCGCTCATTTCCTCTGAGGGCGACGATAAAGCAAATAATCGGCAATCGCAATCTTCATGGAAACCGAAATTCGATGGAATCAGTTTTCGCGAAATTACGGCAAAATTCGAAATTTTACACTTTCGGTAAATTCTATTTGTCGCAAAGAGCGATACCCCGAAGTTGCGCTTTAAGCACGATGAAAGTGGAATTCGCATAAAACATTGCATACAAATTCATTAAATTCGTTTAACCTGGATCACGGACTAATAAAAACACTGTTAAGATAATAATAATATAACTTGTTTTTACGATGGGGTCAACGGTTCTCAAGCGAAAAGTAAATATTGGACCTTAGCGCTGCTGCCATCTATTGAAATTATATCGTAACTTTTTCTGGGTTGATTTTCCTTAATTATCTTCGTAGTTATTGTTGTAAATCTCTTCGTTGTTTTAGAATTGTGTCTAATCCACAAAGTGGCGGCCGTGAATCCTCTAAAATTGTGAATCGACATTAATAGACAAAATGAATAATGATCAAACTGATTCATAATTAAAAGACAACCTGAAATCCAGAATGAGAAGCTGTGAGTTGGTCGCGAAAGTGAAGGAATGGTTTGGGAATCGAGTTTTGAATAGACGGAGATTTGAACGGCCGAAGCAGTACCGGCCATCCTTACAAGCCATCGATATTTAAGACAGCAAACGCTTAAAAATTAACATTCGTAAAGATTCCTGGCTTCCAAAGGTGGAAAATCCAAATTAAAATTCCAAATTTTTGACTATCCTTGGGGTAATATCAGAACATAAATGTCCTTCAAGTCCTTATGTGACCCGAGAAGCAGCTGTTGGATCAGAATACTCTCAACACACATTATGCGAGTCTTACTTGCGTGTCTGTTTTACTACTAATAATTATAATAATTCAGATCATTTCTGCGTACGTCATTTTTTAATTATTAAAATTATCGGACGACGTACTATTTTGTTGGAATATGATTACGTATCTATGTTTTTCGAATCTTACGTTTTTCCGCATCGATTTCCCTTGGTCCGGCACAAAACGTTAGATCGGGATTTCACTGTACTACGTGGAAACACCGAAAATGAGAACCTTCGTGAATGTAGAATATAAATTGGGATTCAGCTTTTCCTGGCGTAGTCAATCACCTTCCCTTAATCCCCGTAGAATGTTTAATTTGTGACGATCACTTTAACGAGAAAGAGAGGACAACCATTGCCCGTCTCTACAAGGTAATAGGGTTGCAATGATTACGCAGTTTCAATATATATCTCATATTAAAAGTAGCATTAAAGAGGAACTTTAGCAATTCTTCAGGGATAAGCCTGAAAATTTCAGTTTCTCTTTACTTAAATACTTTATTTAAACAGCACATGGAAGAATACACCGTATTAAATAATTCTTTGAATTTTGTCGTGTACAAAAAAGTTGCTTAGAGGCTTCTATAATAAGTGCAATTAAAGTGTCCCTGGAATCGCATTTGAACTGACAACAACTGTATTATATATATAGATATTTCAGTAGCAACACTGGATCATCGAGCAGATTAAATTAAGAGTGAGTGCGGCCGAAATTCGAGGGCGAGGAATCGTTCCTTCGCTGTGGAATTAGGAAAAAGTAACGCTGTAGCTTACTCCCTAAACTATCCCAAAAGCAAGAAATGGGACGATATTAAAAGAGACACTCCAAGAATCGTTCAAATAATTAAGCACATAAAACATTGGATGTAGATATGCATTCGGAGAATGTTGGAAAGACAGCACTCTTGCCATCTGCGCGGCGAAAGGCTGAACTACGATAGATTTCTCAAGGAGACGATACGAACCGGAAGAGAGGATAGAGAGCCTAACTTTTTTTCTGGAAGCAAATAAGTATTAGAATAGAAATAAATTCTAGCGGAGAAGTAATATTGCAAACAGATAAAAACACGCATAGGAATGGAAACAAAGATGGAGAAAGATTTCAAGGAAACTCCGATAGGTGGCGATGACGTCCCCGTCCAATGAAAGATATCTTTCATCGGATCACATCCTTCCTTTTGGAGACTCTTTTCCCGTTTTCTCAGTCTTCCTCCACACTGCCCCATTCGTCTTAATGTCGGTCTTTTCCCTTTCGTTCTCTCAAATTCCATTCCGAACAGAATTCGATCACCAGTTTAATATAATCTCCCAGGTAAACATTTCTAACCCCATACAAAAGACTAAAATGAAATACTGCTCCATCACACAGCGAAGAAGTAAGAATAAATAGGAATAAATCATAGAAATAAACGGCAAATACATCCTTCGTGAGAAGGAGGAATACTTCCTATCACCGTCCAGTCACTCCTTCGATCTCTACGTCATTCGCTCCATTTCCATAGAAACCTCGTCAACAGTCACTTAACAAGAATTTCTCGATGACAAAATCCTAAAAGTCCCGGTAGAAATCGTATTTTGTTATTTCGGTTTAACACAAAATTACTGCGAATTTAGAACATGGATACAGCAGTCTACTCAGTCCGTTTATGCTCCAGAGACGAGCTAAACACTTTTCCATCTACGTTTGTAAGCTGCTGACACTCTAAAACCGTACGGCAAGGGCTTGCAAATAACAAATAATAATATAGATAATCTTACGTAAAAAGTAAAATGTTTGTAAGTTCGCCTAAAACTCGAGAACCAGATGTCGCACAACTTTCCAACTTTGAGGAGTGTTAAATATCTTCCCCAACAGATAATATGCTACTTTTTATCCAACTGACTTTCTCCGGTACGACTCCAGACGCTTCAAACTGTTTCAATAAGAAATGAAAGTAAAGCTCACTTGTAACGCGCGCACGGTTTACTTCATTTGCAAAATTAAATCCAAAAGAATAGCAGTACGAAATCGAGACGAGAACCAAAAGATGGGAAATTAAATGAAAATTCTTATTTTGCCTCTGAAACATTACTTTCGAATCGAAATTGAGAGAATTTGGTAAAATAGACGAACATCGTATATATGAAAAAACCAAATGTCTGTTCGTCAGTCCCCCCATTTATCTCAGTAACAGCTTTCCTTAGAGATCTGAATCAAATTGGATTGTGTTTCCACTATTCTGAAACCCCCAGGAAAACTATTCTCATCTCTGTAAAGGCCCGGGTTCGAACCCAGGAGCTCATAATACGTTTCCATAAGAGATAAACGTAAAGTATGTTTTCGTTACCTGCAGAGGTTGTTTCTTTCACAGAATTAAATTAGAAAAATGGTCCTACGAAATTGAAATAAGTGACACAAGAAAGGAAATTAATCATAGAATCTTATTTTAGTTGTGAATCATTCATATAATTTCGAAATTGCGAGAACTTTGATACAATACACGGAAAATTCGTAAACTTTTTCGGAAATAAACAACCCATCCCTATGACGACCAAGGCAATTGTTGAAATTGATTTCAAGAGTTATCCCACATAAATGCATGGGTATAATCAGTTACTATACTTTTCCATAAGAAATGTACGTAAAATAGGTTTTCGTTGCCTGCAAAGGTTGTTTCTTTTACAAAATTAAATTAGAAACAATGGTCCGACGAAATTGAGACAAGTGCCAAAAGAAAGGAAAACGATCATAGAATCTTATTTTAGTCTTGAATTATTCATATAAATTCGAAATTGCGAGAACTTTGATAAAACACAGGGAAAGTTCGTAAAATGTATCGGAAATAAACAATCCATCCCTTTGACGACCAAAGCAATTGTCGAAAATTGATTTCATGATATAAATACACGAGGATAATCAGTTAGTATACATTTCCATAAGAAATGTACGTAAAATAGGTTTTCGTTAC